>APFE030022024.1:49970-88668 GCA_000404065.3 Pinus taeda
AAAAATGGGTCACAAAGATGTTGGGTTATGACTTTGAAATCATCTACAAAAAAAGGGAAGCAAAATGTTGTTGCATATGCACTCTCAAGAAAGGATGAGGATGTGGAAGCATTGCTTTTTGTCATTTCTATTATCCAACTAGAATGGATAACCGAAGGAAGGTATGAATGGAAGAATGATGAAGAAGTGTGGGCACTCATTCAAAAGTTGCAACAAGATTCTAGCACATATGATACATTTAGCTGGAATAATGATTCATTATGGTACAAAGATCCCTTATACCTTTTTAAGAATTCCCAAATCAAACAAAAGATTCTTCTGGAATTACACACCTCCTCCTTAGGAGGGCACTCAAGATTTTAAAAAACTTACCATAGGGTTAAGAAGGATTTTTTTTGGTATGGCCTTAGATCTGTTATTCAGAAGTTTGTGGCGGAACGTTTGGTTTTCCAACAAAATAAAGTTGAGACAATTAAGACCCCAGGTTTGTTACACCCTTTATCCATTACAAGTCAACGTTGGGATGAGGTTTCAATGGATTTCATCACAAGTTTACCCAAGTCTGAAGGAAAGAGTGTCATCATGGTGGTAGTTGATAGACTTCCCAAGTATGCACACTTTTATGCATTACCTCATCCATTTAAAGCCAATACAGTTGCTAATGCATTTATGGAAACAATTCAAAAGCTAAATGGAAACCCAAATATTATTGTAAGCGACAGAGATCCTATTTTCACTGGAAATTTTTGGATGCGATTATTTTCTTGTCTGGGTACTCAATTAGCTCATAGATCATCTTATCATCCTCAATCGGATGGGAAAACTGAGATAGTGAACAAATTTTTGGAAGGATATCTTTGTTGCTTTGTATTTGATAAACATACACAATGGGTTAAGTGGTTACCTTTGGTTGAATGGTGCTATAACACTTCCTTCCATATTGCAGCAAAAATGGCCCCATTTATGGCACTTTATGGATATCATCCACCGTCCATCACATCATCTTTAAGAGAAAATTCTAAGGTTCAAGTAGTGGAAGATCACATCGAGAATCAACAACAAGTTCTCCAACTCTTAAAGGATAACCTCACTTTGGCACATAATAGAATGAAACGACATGCATATCAACATCGCAGTGAAATAAGTTTTGATGTAGGCAACTAGGTATTTTTATGGCTACAACCATCCAAACAAATGTCCCTCAAGAAATCTAAGAAGGATAATCAATTATTGCCAAAGTATTATGGTCATTACAAGGTGTTGTAAAATATTGATACTATGGCATACAAATTGGATCTTCATACATCTTCCCTAGTGCACCATGTTTTCCATGTTTCATGCTTAAAGAAGGTTATAGGTGACAAGCTCCAACTTCAAACAATATTGCTAGAACTTGACAAGGAAGGAAAAATAATATTGAAACTTGAAGCAATCATGGAAACAACAACTCGAAAACTACAAAATCAATCAATTTTGGAGTATCTCATCAAGTGGAAGAACCTTCCCGAAGAAGATTCCAGATGGGAGGATGAGAATTTTATACAGAAGCATCCATAAATACTCAAACATTGAGGAAAATACTTTTTTGAAGGAGAGGGGCATGTTACGTCCATATAATACTAGTGTATTCCCTCATTCTTATTATTGTATCCAAATTATTATTATTGTTGTGCCCATGTAGTCCCCATATTGTTATTTTTGTGCCCCATAGAAGCCCAATATTGTTATTGTTGTGGCCTTATATTATTATTGTTATGTCGACTCTGATTATATTGTGACCCCTTAGAATCCTGTATATAGAAAGGGGGTTTTGTCATTTAAATCATCCAAGAATTGTTCATTTATGTAATGCAAAGGAAGTTTCCCCCTCAAAGAGGCTGATTCTGAAGTCGTGATCTATCCTTTCTTCTATTTTGTCAACGGGTTGCATAAGAACAACGAACTAGAGGGAGATTCACAATGACAGAATTCAGTTGTGGATAACCATAACCAGGAAAAGGAAAACATAAATTCCAATAGAGAGAAATTAACTAGTTGACATAACTTTGGGTAGGGTTTGGTTGCAGAGTCAGAAAATCCTAGCCACCGAAAACCCAAATGGCAAAACAAACTCGAACCCCAGGCAGAATTGGTTACTCTAATCAAACCGCTATGACTCAAGCCGTCAAATGATATCTGAAGGAGAGAACGTGTGATCTACCTCTAGGTGTCACCTTGGTTAAGACGTCCGAGATGGTGGAGTTCATCCATTAAACTATAGTCAATAAGGCCAAGTTGTCGTGGTACTATCCATAATTAAAAATCACCTTACATTACCATTGCAAGGGTTACATGAATATATGAAAACCTCATGGCGCATTGTTACAAAAAACTTAAATATATATTAAAACACACACACACACACACACACACACACACACACACACACATATATATATATATATATTTGGATTCCTCTTGCCACCGGTAATGTGGTGATTGAGTGATTCAATCAAAACGATTTGAGTGTGGCTCGATTTGCTGTTATTAATGTTCCAATTGAGGAAATTGAAACGATTGGGATTACTTCATGGGACGGTTTATTGGAATACCAAAACTATGTGAGAGATTGGTATTGGTTTATTGCAGTTGAGGAATTAGTTTCTCAAAATAACACTGGGTACTCTTGCTTCATTGACCAGAGGTTTTTAACCCTACCTTTTTCATTTCTTTGAAGAAGTAGATCAAAAAATCAGTTTATTATTGTAACCATTATTATTATAATTTAAATTAATGTCAATATTTAAAGAAATATTTTCAAATCAATATTTATATTTTTAAGACTAAAGTAATGCTCTTAGAGATCATATAACTGCATGAGGTTCTAATCCACAAGTTTAATTATAGAAGAAATTGGCCTTATTCCATTGGTTAAGTTTAACATATGATCTTTTTCATATTCCATTGGTTACCTGAATTGAGAATAATCTCATGGCTTAATACATAATACTTTGGCACAAACCATGTATTTGGGGGAAAAATAATTATAAAGCCAATGTTATTTGAACTTCCAAGCCAAATTTTAGTACTTGTACCATATACATGCTTTACGAAAGGAATATTTATCTGAGTGGCTTAATACGTAATACTTTGGCACAAACCATGTATTTCGGACTTTAACTTCCAAGCTAGATTTTATTACTTGCACCATTATACATGCTTTAGGAAAGGAATATTTATCTCAGTGGCTTAATAAGTAATACTTTGGCACAAACCATGTATTCCGGACTTCGAACTTCCAAGCCAAATATTAGTACTTGTACCATTATACATGCTTTAGGAAAGGAGTATTTATCTGAGTGGCTTAATACATAATACTTTGGCACAAACCATGTATTCCTAACTTTGAACTTCCAAGCGAAATTTTAGTACTTGTACCATTATACATGTTTTAGGAAAGGAATGTTTATCTGAGTGGCTTGATACTTAATACTTTGGCACAAACCATGCATTCGGGACTTTCAACTTCCAAGCCAAATTGTATTACTTGTACCATTATACATGCTTTATGAAAGGAATATTTATCTAAGTGGTTTAATACGTAATACTTTGGCACAAACCATGTATTCCGGACTTTGAACTTCCAAGCCAAATTTTAGTACTTGTACCATTAAACATGCTTTAGGAAATGAATATTTATCTAAGTGGCTTAATACAAAATACTTTGGCACAAACCATGTATTCCAGACTTTGAACTTCGAAGCCAAATTTTAGTACTTGTACCATTATACATGCTTTAAGAAAGGAATATTTATCTGAGTGGCTTAATACATAATACTTTGGCACAAACCATGTATTCCGGACTTTGAACTTCCAAGCCAAATTTTAGTACTTGTACCCGATCCAGATTTAAAGAAGAACGCAATATATTACAGATATAACCATAAATAAAAAGATGGAGTAGAAATAAAAGTTCATTTCATTAATATCAAATACTGAAGTATGCTTACAAACAGAATGGAAATAAGACTAGCTCAGGCGATGGTAGCTTATCTTTGAGAAGAGATGTGGTAGCTACATGCCTCTGAACTGTGTTACAATGAGGTTCGAAGGCCTATTTATTGTTGAGAAATAATGCAAAACCGTAAACATCCAAAAACCTAACCCTAGGAGATGAAGCGCCAAACTATGGACCTTGTTTGGGTAAATTGGTACATCAACTTCCCAGGGTCGTAACTTTGGTATACAATCTACGTTTGACATGCACAATACCTCATTAGAAAGCTCTATCCAAGGACTACAGCTTTTGAGTTAGAAACATTCGTCAATGACCCATGTTTCTCTCGTTTTTCCCAAAAAACGCCGTTTGGGGCCTCAAAACGGCTCCGGAAGTTCACGACCCGAAAAACTACCAAAAATAGTAAATTGTGCTACAAATAAAGAAACTGAAAAACTGAAAGAAACAATGGTGGGGATCCAAGTGGAATAGGCGTGTGGCCACCAATATCCACTTGGATCATTCCTCCCCCCTTAGGAGGTAATGGCCCCCATTGCGTTAAGTTCCTCCATGAGATGAGGAAACTTTTGCTAAACTTGGTCCTTGGTGAGCCACTTGCCTTGGTGAAGGAGTTGGCCTGCTTTGACAACTCAATATAGTTGGATCCTTTATTGTTGGGTGTTCTTGATCTATGTGTCCATGATCCGATCAGTTGTGGCTTGCTCCATGCAATCCGGATTTAACTCTGTAGGTGTGAGTTGTTCTACAATGTCTAATGTGTCCAACAATGGTGGGAAGTATGGTCAAAGGCTGTTCACATTGAACACTGGTTGCAGGCCAAGGAATAGGGGAATTTTGAGCTCAAATGCATTGTTGCCCACAACCTTGGTAATGGTGTAACGACCATATCGGAGTGGTATGAGTTTTCTATAGGCTCCTATAAAGCGTTCCTTCTGCAAATGCAACCAGACTTCGTCACCCACCTGAAACTTGTGTGGCACCCAATGTTGATCATGTCACTATTTGTACTTGCCATTTGATTTCTCTAGAATGTCATGGACCTGCTAGCAGATATGTTGGATGTGCTCAATGAAGTTGTTTGCCTTATTGGCTTCCAATTGAACATGAGCCGAATCTACCTGAGTAGATGCAAATGGTATGGCCACATCAATGTGACATATTGGCTATAATCCCAAGCACACTCAAAAATGGTTGTGGTTAGTCGAGCTATGGAGAGCCCAGTTATCGTTGTGTTGGACATAGGGAAGGCTCTCATCCCATATGTGTGGGTACTTTGAGTTGTACATGCGCAGAATGTGTACGATCATCCTGTTGATGACCTATGTCTGGCCATCAGTTTGGGGATGGAAAGTTGTGAACTTAGTGAGATTGGTGTCCAGCATCGACCAGAGACTGGACCAAAATGTACTGAGGAACCCGTTGTCCTAATATGAGATGATAGATTGTGGGATCCCAAAGTGTACCCACACTTGTTCAAAGAAGAGTTTAGCAGTGGCTTTTGTTGTGATATTCTTCTTGTAGGCCGCTATAATGGCCATCTTAGAGAATCTGTTGATGACCACAAAAGCACAGTTATTTCCATGCTTAGTAGAAGGAAGGCCTGACATGTAATCCATGGAGATGGATTCCCAGGGTCGACTATGGGTATGCAGTAGAGTATAGAGGCCTTGCTTCTTGATGGTCTGTTTGGCAATGACGCAGGAAGTGCAGGATCTGATGTACTTCCCGACATCCTATCGAAGATTAGGCCAATAGAAGTACATCCAGTTGAAGATTCAACCAATAGAAGTACTTCTGCAATAGTGCCACTATTTTCTCAAAATGCCCAGCAACCCTACTATAGTATGCTTCCCAAATCATCTTGACTCACTCGCTTGAAGGAACACAAATGTGTCCTAGGTGGCATCACAGGACATCTTGGAGGTGAAAATCTGGAACTTGCTGACCCTCCAAGAGCATCTGGTATGTGTGGCCAAATTCTAGGTCACTTTTGTAAGGAAGTGGACAATCAGAAGTCTCGTCCCCACAAGAGTTGAGCATGGTGGTTAACACCATGATCAGTGGTTGACTAAGGCAGTCTGCAACATCATTGGTGTTACCCTTCTTATACTTGATATTCAAATGGAACTTCTGTAGGTATGCGGACCATTTTTTATGGCGATCATTCTACAACTTCCCTTGCGTCTGTATGAACTGCAAGGGTCAGTGGTCTATGTGGATGACTATTTCCTTCCCCAAAATGTAATTCTTCCATTGTCGGCAGGCATTCATAATGGAATACATCTCTTTGTCATAAGTGGGATACTTTCTGACTGTGTCTGAAAGTGTCTCATTGTGATATGCCATTAGATACCCTATTGACTAAGGACTACCCCAATAGCATAGTAAAAGGCACCTGTCTTGATCTCAAATGGTTGTTGCAAGTCTGGTAAAGTGAGCATTGGTGCAGAGTAGAGGCGATGTTTCAACTCTGTGAATGCCTTGTCTTACGATTTAGACCAAAATAATTTTTCTTTCACTCCTCCCTTGGTGACTTGACTCAAGGGACAAGTGATATGATATAATCCCAACAGGAACTTGCGATAGAAATTGGAAAGACCCAAAAATCTACGAAGCTCTGTTAGAGTGGTTGGGGCTGGCCGATCCCGAATGACTTGGATCTTGGTTGGATCCACATGCACCCCTCGTTCAACAATAATGTATCCTAGATATTGAACCTGGCTCATGCCAAAAGTGCATTTCTCCAAATTGCCACACAACTTGTGTTGCCGCAGTGTTTGGATAACCTGTTGGATGTGGTGGAGGTGCTCTTCCCAACTTTGGCTGAAGATCAGGATGTCATCCAAGTATAACACTACAAATGAGTTGATGAATGGCTGCAATATGTCATCCATCAACCTCATGAAGTTTGCAAGAGCATTCTTTAACCCAAAAGTCATAACCAACCATTTGAAAAGGCCCTCCTTGGCTTTGAAGGCAGTCTTCCACACCTCGGAGGGTTCGATTGATACCTGGTGATAGCCGAAATTCAAGTCGAACTTGCTGAAATATTTTTCACCTTTCAGTTGGTCTAGAAGGTCATCAATCCATGGGATCAGGTACCTATTCTTGACAGTGATCTTTTTCAACGCCTGATAGTCAATATAGAGTCCCCAAGTCCCATCCTTCTTCTGTACCAACACGATCGGGCTCCTATAGGGCGATGAACTTGGACGGATGTGACCTTTCTACAGTAGCTCCTGAATCTACCTATTGATTTCCTCATTCTCCATAACAGAGTGTCGATATATTGTTCCATTGGGTAGCAGCACACCTGTGGTCAGATCGATGGAGTGCTTGATGTGGCAGTGCAGAGGCACCCCTATGGGGGAGGTGAAGATGTCCTCATACTCCACGATCTTGTCCATCTATATTTTCCATGTAGAGGGGCCTTGTTTGGAGGTTGTGGCCACCATCTTCTTCTTTCCTTGAGGGCATTTCATCAGGAAAACAAATTTCCTGGTTTTGGAAATGAGCTTACTGCATTGTTTTGCAATAACCAAAGAGATGGTGGTAAGCGATGCTACCTCTAGTATCCTGTACAGATTATTTCCCAAAGTAATAATAACAACACGAGACCTTGACTCATACAAAATATGTCACTTCCATAAGTATGGTTGGCCTAATAATACATCACAAACATCAAGGGGAGCAACATCACATGATACCTCATTCGTGAAGGGCTTGATGTTGTATGGAAGGTGGCACTGTTGGCTGATGCGAAGATCTTGTCCTTGGTGAAGCCACGTGATAGTGTACAGTTGTTGATGTGCTATGGTCGGTAAGCCCAACCGCTTCATGACTTCTGCCAAAATGAGGTTCTTTTGGATCCCACTGTCGACAATGAACTGTAGCGAGGAACCCTTACCCACATTTGGGAGTGGAAGAGGCACTCCTCCTCCTCTAGATCTTTGGGTTCCTCCTTCTGGATCTTCATGGTGGATACAATGGCGTTGGGCTCGACATCAGTAATATGCTTCCCTTTGGCATTCCCCTTGTCAGGTTCTAACTCAGAGTCAGAACATCCATCTGATTTCGAAGCCTTTAGCTTGACCACCAATGACTGCTTGGTCCGACACTCACTTGTGTTGTGAGTGGAGATCTTATGGAACTCACACCACTTTCCTATGTCCTTCTTCCACTTCATGGTGTTGTTCTTTGCTTGTGTCTTTAGCGGGTTGTCCTAGGCTACCTCACCTTGGCTTTGTCCTTTGTTCTATGGTTTTGGGGCACCTTTCCCTTGCTTTGGATTTGCAGATCCAAAGTCTCACTTCTTCTGTTTAAACTTTTGCTCGATATTGACAAAATATCATTATGTCGTGCCAAGCGAGGAGATGTCCAGGAATTCCATCTCATCCTGGATGTATCTATGCAGGTAGTTGCGATACTTGAGAACCAAATGCTTCTCAGAATCCTTGATACCCAACTTGGTGCGAAGGGTATGAAAAGCATTTGTAAGGTTCGACACATCTTGGTCCCTTCCCTATCGCAGCGTTGTCCACTTTATGTATTTATCCTCATAACTCCCGAAAAGGTAGTACTACTCCTTGATGGCATCCTAGAATCAGTTCCAAGTGGGTGCGGCTGAAAACAATGAGTTCATACTTTCATCCTTCTGCTCACAATAGGTTACCCACCAGTCCTTGACATGGGGGGCTGCTTTGAGAAGTGAAAAAATGATATTTTCCCGGCTATAAAAATCATGAACGGAAAAATATCCTTCTAGCATATTTAACCATTTATCTATAGAGTCTGCATCTATCTGACCCTTAAATATGGGAATTTCAAAGTTATCTTGTACCTTAAAGGGTGTGTCACTTCCATAGTAGCTCTCAGAAGTAGATGTGTCACTCTTAGGTAGCCACTGAAGGATTTGGGCAAAGTTGTCCCTCATCGCGTTCCTTTGTGACTCGAGGGCTTCTTCAAGAAATATTTTGATAGGATCTCCTGCCCCCTCATCTTTATTTTCATCTTCCATGGGAGGCGAAAATAAAGATGAGGGGGCAGGAGATCCTATCAAAACAAAGTTTTTTGGGAGAACCAGGAGCAACATGGGTTGTATTCTAATTTTGTGCACTCAAAATTTATAGTCCACAGATATATCATTCTAACGAGGTATTGTGCACGTCAAACAGAGACCATATGCCAACGTTACGACCCCGGGAAGTTGATGTACCAATTTATCCAAACGGGGCCTATAGTTTGGCACTTCATCTCCTAGGGTTCGATTTTTGGATGTTTAGGGTTTTCCATTATTTCTCAACAATAAATAGGCCTTTGAGCTTCATTGTAACACAGTTCATAGGCATGTAGCCACAACATCTCTTCTTAAAGATAAGCTACCATCGCCCGAGCTAGTCTTATTTCCATTCTATTTGTAAGCATACTTCAGTATTTGATATTAATGAAATGAAGTGTTATTTCTACTGCATATTTTTATTTGTGGTTATATCTGTAATTTGTTGCGTCCCTATTTAAATCTGGATCAGTGGTATTAGAGTGGTTTTGTCTTTCTCTATTTTTCTTTGCATGCCCCCTATGAGGTTGGGATATAAGGAGTTAGGGCTTGAACTGGTTGAACCTTTGCAAGACCAGGCAAGCAGCGGCTGGTCGAGGATGTTGCCACCCTGCATGAAAAGGAGTTGGTTGGCAGTCGGGAAGCTGCTGGAGGCAGAGATGGAGACATGCAGGTACCTGGAAGCAGAGAAGGAGACACATTAGGCCGACATGCAGCAGAAGGCAGCTCTGCTGGCACTCAACCAGCTTGTGGAATTCAGAGCGGCACGTCAGCAAAGGAGGAGGAGGGATACAAGTACGCGTGTGTTATCGAGGAAGAGCCTGCCCCAGACGACCTCTAGGATTGACACTTGGTAGCTAGGTTTTTCCCTTCTGCCATCTGGCATTTTCTTATGCTGATAAGATGATTTCTGTTATGACTTGTTTTGTTAAAACTTTCCTCCTGGTTGTTTTTTGCAATGTTTGGTATTTTTGGTTAAGACTGGTAATCCCTGTGTGGGTTTTTCTACTTTCATAGATTGGTTTCCCCATTGATGGGGTAGTCGAGCTTAGACTGTTATATTTTTGGACAAATGATGTTCAGCACTGCTGAGGCCAGAGCCTTGATGTACTTATATTTTGTTTCATATCAATAGAATAGTTTTACTTAGAAAAAAAAAATTTGACAAAGAATTTTTTTATTAAAATCACATAAGGGAAATTAAGGGAAATTCATGTCGACACGTTTTGAGCCAACTAGTGTGGTTCATCTTCAAAACAAGCAAAGGAACCAGATCTAGGCATCAAAATAAATAGATATAGAGAGAAGCTAACTAGTCGTTAGAATATAACAGCTAGTCTGATGTTATTAATATTTATTTAATTTTTATTTTAATAATATTATGATTTGTCAAAGGAAAAGTAACTTAAGAGTTCAAAATGAATTTGTAATAAATTATATTTATTAATTAAAAAATTATTTTATTATAATAATTTATATCATAATAAATAATTAAAATAGTATTATAATAAATTTTTGATTACAATAGTATTATTAATTCAATGTTTTTATTTAAAAATTACATCTAGGGAAAGGTTACTATAGACAACAAAGAATCAATATAGATTTATTATTACTAGAAATTAGTATTATAATAATTTAATATAATAAAGATATCTAAAAAGTATTATAATATTTTATTATTACAAATTTTATTAATAATCAAATGATTTTATTAATAAATTAATATACTAAATGAGATTATTAGGCCAAGAAAATAATATTAAACTAAAAATATAAAATAAAGGAGAGTTATATATATATTATATTATATTATATAGGAAGATTGAGCAGAGATCTAACACTTCTTGATACTCCTGCAAATGTTTCTACTCAGATTAACACACTTTTTTTTCAATTTCTAAGGCCTTTCTAAATTTACGATGATGAAAATGGCCAATTCTAGCTAAGACCCTAGCCTTTTCTATGTAGATGTGATGATTTTCTTTTCTGCATGTTATGCTAAAGTGGAGGAGCGAGACCTACCATGCTTGATGTCTGAAACATAAGCTCATAAATCCTTTGATTTACCGAATGACTAGTTTCACCAATATAAGGAGTCCCACATGCACAAGGAATGATGTAAACACCTTTCTCATCTTTGGGGTTCACAGGGTCCTTAACTAGCCAAAGAGATCTTTGAATAGTGCTAAGGGGCCTAAATATTGAAGAAATCTTGTGACTTTTTAGGATCCTTGCAATCTTATATGTGGTCCCTAAATAAAAGGAAGATAAACTCCAGAAAACCAATTCTTGAGATCATTCGTATTCCTAGGGATCATTCTTATTTTTATAATAATTATTAAAAAATAATTATCAAATAAATATTTTTAATCAAATAAATATTTACCCCCCCCACACACACACACACATATATATATATGATAAGACACAAATGGTTTATATTATATTAAATTTATCAAAAACATTTAAAAAAGTTATCCTTTCTCTAATTTATATCTCATATATCTCAATTATCATTGTAGTTTTGAATATTGTAGACATATTAAGATTGTCTTAAACTTTAAGCCATGATAATATGATGTATGATTAGATATCATAAAGAAGATAAATAATATTTTAGTTAAAACTAACTAATTAAACCAATTAATATGGTGCTACTTAATCAATAAGTGATAAGTGCGAAGTATCATCTATCACTAAGTTATAGGTCCTACTTAAATCAATCAACATTGTTATATTTTATTTGTGATATATATTTCTATTCTGAGAGTTTGTAGAACAATGATGGTTGAGAAGATATTATTGTAGGATCTTCTAGCTCTATATCTTGTAATGATTATGCTTCTTGATCTTGGGACAAGGGTTCGATTCATGGTGTCCACCCCCAAGATATACAAATTAATATACGTGTATATCAACCATGGTTAACCATGCTCAACAATGGTCAACCATGTTTATTTTACAATTTATAATATTTATCACAGGGTTTATAAACTTTGGTTTATAATATTTATCTTAGGATTTATCATAGGATTTTCTCAATAATAAAATAAACCATGGTCAACCATGTTCAATTATGGTGAATCATGGTTAACCATGGTCAACAATGGTCCAACGTCACATTGTGACAAATATTGTCTCAATATGAACATCAACCATGGTCAACCATGGTCCAATGTCGAATTGTGATAAAGATTGTCTCAATATTAAAATCAACCATGGTCAATCATGGTCAACCACAGTCAATAATCATGGCCACTTTATGACAAAGATTGTCTCTTGGTCCAACATCACATTGTGATAACCATGCTCATGCATGGTCAACCATGGTCCAATGTCACATTGCAACAAACATTTACTCGATATCAAAATCAATCATGGTCCAATGTCTCATTATGACAAAGACTATCTCAATATGAAAATCAATCACAATCAACCATGGTCCAACATCACATTGTGACAAAGAATGTGTCAATATGAAAATCAACCATGGTCAAACATGGTCGACCTTTTTTATTTTAGGGCTTACAATATTCATCTTAAGGGTCAAAGCATGGAGCTAGGTTACACATTTTGGTGAAATGAGGACACATTTTTTTGAAAAACAGATGCTCGATCGAGCAATTTTTAAGTGCTCGATCACGCTGTTGAGGTGCTTAAAAATAACTCGATCGAGCTATTTTATAACCTGAGTTAAAATGTTGACCGAGAGTTATGGCTTGAATGAGCTCTTCAGCCGTATGCTTTACCATTAATACCATTAATAAAAATTTGGTAAGGTCGTGGGCGGTTTAGTTTTGTTGGTTAACCACATATGTCACTCGATCGAGGGTTTCATTAACACTCGAACGAGAAATTTGAATTTTGAATTTAAGCACTTAATCGAGTGTTTAAAGCACTTGATCGAGCTCTTGAAGTCATAAAAATTATAGTTTCAACACCTCTTTAGAAGATTTCTCTGCAACCCCATTTTTCACCCTATTAGATTTAGGGCAGAATTTATCCTCAAGTGGTGGAGTTGATGACATTAGATTCGTGAAATAATTTTCTATCCAATGGCATATAAATTTGACACTTTCGAATTCATATGATATTTTTCATCTAATTTCTTTTAAACATAGCACTTGAATTTTTTTTGCATAGTTTCAAAGGGGCTCAATAAAAAATCAATAACATGCAAAATGAAACAATTTCAAAAAATACCACTATCTTCATTTACGAGTCCTCTCCAAAAGGGTACTCTTGGTTTTTCAATTGATTTAAAGAGTTAAAAAAAATATTACGTGAACATGTGTATCTCCAAAATACAATTGAAAATTACTTCGCTAACTTTGAAAAAAAAATGCATCAAGAAATAAAATTTTAATATGAAAAGCTTAGTTCTCTTTATGTATATCATGTATACATATTAAAAATTAAACTATATAGACTAAGTTATGTTATGTGAATACATGCATAACTCTTACGTTTTGCAAAAATTTGCAATGACATCTATTGCATTTAATGGAAAATTGAGAGATTTTACGACACTAATTATTTATGCAAAAAGTATCATTAGGAATTTGATCACCTTTACATTGTTTGGCATTTGGCAAGCTCTCCATATCACTTTGAAAAGGTACCAATGTTGTTCCACATCCTCATTCCCTCATCCCGAGAACTTTGGGTATCTGGTAAATGATCTTGCCATTCTAGCCTGAGTGCATGCTAAAAGCACAAAGCCTTGGGTCGCTAGTTGTTGATATCCTTGCAATCCTAGATTACTAATACTACTATGTACACTACTATTATAGGTACTAGAATTTGTTTTACATCTAACATGCACACTATGTATCTATATTACCTTAACCAAATTAGCAACAAATTTACCAAGATTGTTGTAAAGTACCAGGGGAAGGTTGGGGTGAACGCTACTTGAGCTTCGGGGGGTCAAATGCTTGATCTCATTTGGCATGTTTTCCTCTGCAAACAATCATCTCATAACATCACACATCTCATCATCCATCTCTTCTTCGAGATTACTGCAGTCACTTCCATTAGACACCTCCCCCGCGACTGGGGAGGGAGGGCTCCTACCGTCTTCTGTGCTTCTACCTAGCTCATCTATCCCTATTCCTTTATGTGAGTTCTTCATCATCTCATCTCTTTCTTGTATACCCTTTGACACCACTCCTTCTTGGTGTGGTCCTTCCGCATGCACCTTCATAGCTTGCATGGCCCTTTCTTGCCACTTTTATGCTATTAACACTCTCCTTTGCACTCTTACTTCCCTAGATCTTCATGAGTCTTCTACATCCATCCTTCAACGACATCACAGTCCCCCATTCAGTAGCATTTCCCCCTTTTATTCTTCCCTTGGCACTGGGGTTTTACCCTACCATACTCGCTTATTGGAAAGAAATGAAACTTTCCTCCACCATTAGAACTTTAATCCAAAGGGGTATTTCCTTCAGTAATTTTCCCTTGAGCCCCGATCTGAACACCGAATTAGCCTTCAAGAAGGAGTGATAACTTTCTGCCGTGAGCTCAACCACGTATCCCTCTAGAGTAGTTTGTACCCAAAATTCTACTGCTTTGGATAGATCGGTGTCCAGGTGTTGGAGTGCCGAAATATCAATGGAGCTCCACTTGCGATGAGATGGTGGTTGTCCCTTCAGTCAATCCTTCACTTGCAGTCTCTGAAACCAATTGTACAGTTCATCTGGGAACTTACACCAGAAGATCTCGTATTGATCGCTTGCAGCCTCTGAATACAAGATATTGTCGTTCACTTTAGCAACAATCCAGCTTGTTGGGATACAAATAGATCCACTTGGTCATCCCACCATTTTATTATTTCTTTTTTAAAAATCCTCAATACCATATTTTGAATCCCTCTTTTTATTTTAGGTCTCGGCAATGGAACCATTTGTTGGCACAAAAATGACAATAGGGAAGAGACCCTAGGTTTAGGTTTAGAGCACCAGCAAGGCTTCGCTATAGTCTAGGACAATGCCGACATTTTCACCTTACCCAAAGGGAAATGAGTCTCACCCAAGGCGTGTCACAACCGAACTTAGATGGAGCTCGGAGGGGTATCAAGGGAGTGTAATGAACATGCAATAATAACTTATCACACTCAATCCACTAGACTATCTAAGATAATTTTTTTTTTTTCAACTGAAAAATCAAATTTTTTATATTGATGTGTACGCTGTACATATTTCGGTTTTTAAAGAAAAACCTTGAGCTGGAACGATAGGCAAATAACACACTCTCGATCAACGAGCCTTTCCAATAGTAGATTCATATGTTCTATATGATCCAGTTGATAGATCCTATACGCAGATAGGGCAAAGATTGGTGGATTAAAAACAGAAAGTGCAAGTACATAAGATGTATATATTTTGAAAGACATATACTTCAAAAAACCAATGCACGAAACATAGTGCAGCAAAACAGATGGATGGAGAATGCTATATCCCCAAGACTTCCATAAGGGACGTGACGCTGAGAGAGATGGAAGATACAGGCCTCCTTTTGCTAGAGAAAATGGAGTCATTTCGCCATGTCCAAATGTTCCAGCAAGCAATGAGAAACAGAGAGCGCCTGGAGACTGATTGAGAGCTCCACCATAAAATGCCTTCCTGTACAGAGGGAAAGACAATGTAAGGAAAATCCAAATATAAAGCTAGTTCATACCAGATGTGTAGAGTCACTTGGCATTGAAAGAACATGTGGAAGTTTGTCTCATCCGCTGCCTTGCAGAAAGTGCATTGTCCAGGTCCTTGCCAGCCCTTTTTCTGTAAAACCTCCCAAGTAAGGTTCCTAGTCCAAAATATGAGCCAAGCGAAAAGGACCATCTTGATGGGGCATGCGGCTTTCCATAGAGAGGGAGGAAAAAACGGCTCCGCTGGAGAGACTGGCATAATGGACAGAGAAGCGTAAATGTCTTTGACCCAGACAGGTAAAGGTGCATGTGGCAAGCTCCATAACAAAGCGTCTTTAAACTTCGAGCTTCTAATAGCCATACCCTACAGAGCATGTCGAACGGAATCCCATAATGCGCTGACATGTGAGGGCATTGAGAGATCCACTGCTTCCCTCCAGACTGGCGTGAAGTTGTCCCAAGAGCTGATAAGTTTATCCCATGTAAAGATGCCCCTCGTATGAAGAAAATCAAGCAGATCCGGATGGGGATGGTTGGACAATCCATTATGGATAAAATCATTTCCTAGAAAGACATTTGCACCCGAAAATAACGACCATCGAAAGTTCCTCAAAAGGAAGGTTTTATTTTTTCGGAAGCTGAGCCATATGGCTGATCCTCGCTTAATCCCCAGAGAGTTCCTTCTATACTAGAATTCAATGCTTTTTCCTTTGAGATATTTCCTGTTAATGAAATTGCTCCATGGGCCATTCCCATATATACCCCGTATGTAGGATTTGCACAGAAGAGCGTTGCCCATCTTTCTCATATCCAGTATACCCCATCCTCCCGCTTTCTTTGGTATAGAAATGGAATCCAACTTGACCAGGTGAATTTTGGATTGGAAGGTTTTTCCTCCCCAAAGAAAATTTTCTGCGTATGACTTCATTTTATTTATGATTTTTGCTGGGAGGTAAAATAAATGCGCCCAGTATATGGCCAGCTGAGCCAGGACTGCCTGTATTAAGGTCAATCTTCCTGCTAATGATAAGAACCTTGACTCCCAGCCAGAGATTCTATTATAAAAACGGTCCAAAATCCATGACCAGACGCCAGACTTATATCCCTTCGGCTTAAGAATGAAACCAAGGTATTTCATGCCTGTTTCAATAGACACTGCTTCAACTCCAAAGAGAGATGCGATCCATAAAGCCGTGGCCAAATCTGATTCATTGTGAAAGAGCTTGGATTTGTCCTTATTAATACAAATACCAGATGCTGTCTGAAACCTTTCAAAGATATATAAAATACATTTCCAGGAAGCCTTTTGCAGCATGGCGAAAACGAGGATGTCGTCCACAAAGAGATTGTGGGAAAGGTAGAAATCTTTGGCAATCTTGATCGGGCAAATGTCAAGCGCTGAAGTGGCTCTGTTGAGTTGAATACTGAGAGAGTTCATGACCAAAATAAATAACAGCGGAGAGAGCGGGCAACCTTGTCGGAGACCCCGTTCAGCTGTGAAAAAAGGTGAGGGGGAACCATTAATGATGACAGAAAAATTTATATTTTCGACACATGCCATGATCCATTCGATGCCCTTCCTTCTTAGACCAATTTTCGCCAGTAAGATCCTTAAGAGGCCCCAGTCAACACAATCATAGGCTTTTTTCAGGTCCACCTTGAGAATAGCCGCCGTTTTTTTAATAGACCGAAGAGAGTAGAGGCATTCTTGGGCCATCGCCACCGCATCCCAGATGTTCTGTTCCTTTAAAAAGGCGTGTTGTTCCCTGTTGATGAAGTGGTTAAAAATCGGTTTTAACCTTTCCGCGATGATCTTTGTAATAATTTTAAACATGGAATTACAGAGAGCAATCGGCCTATAGTCCTGTAAAGATGCAGAGGCGGCCTTCTTGGGAATGAGTGCAATAAGTGTTGAAGAGATAGCCGGATGAATGTTTCCAGACATTCGAGATGCCTCGACCATACGCAGAAGGTCCATTTTAAAAAGCTCATAAAAGTGTAGGAAGAATTCGATGGGCCATCCATCGGGCCCCGGACTTCTATCTTTCTTTGATACCTTCATGGCCGCAAGGAGTTCTTCCTCAGTAACAGGTTTAATAAAATTTTCGTATGAAGATTCGTCGAACATGACAGGCACATGTTCTGCGGCCCGTATCATATCTGACGAATTACTTTGTTTCCTTCTATGTTGATCCTGAAAGGCCCTTGTAGCTTCCTTTGTGATATCCTCTTGTGAGTAATAAAACCCGCCCTTTCCATCTTCTATCTTCCATATAGCATTCTTTTTTTTCCTAGCATTCGTGTAGGTGTGGAAGAACTTGGTGTTGCGGTCCCCCTCCTTGAGCCACAGAGCTCTACTTTTGAGCCGCCACGTAACTTCTTCTTTATATAGTAGCTGTTGCTTCCTTTTTTCCAGGTCCCTAATGGATCTCCTTTTGTTGAGCGGCATCGTATGTAAGGAAGACAAAGAAACGACATCCAATTCCTTTTGTATACCTGAGAGCTCGTGCTTGTCCTGCTTAATCTTTCTGTATTGCCAATCCTTTGTTATCTTTTTAAGGCGTTGTATTTTTTCACGGAAGGTGAGAAATACCACCTCTTCTGTACCGTTCAATTCCTTCCAGCTGTTTGAAATAACATCGTTGAAGATAGAATCCTCTAGAAATATCCTGTTAAATTTAAAATAGAATTCCTTTCTGTACTGAAGAGATCTCCATTCCAGAATGATGGGCTTATGATCAGACATATACTCATTTTCTATAGATGAAACCGGCATGCCCCAATAATCTATGTCGTTTGCTTTGATGAGAAAGCGGTCGATTCTCTTCGCAATATATGCCGAACCCATCCTTCCATTTTCCCAAGTCAGCTTTAATTTTTCTGGTAAGACATCCACTAGATTCCTGTTTAAAAGCTCCATTCTTATCTTATCCTATAGGGGGTCCTTCTTCCTACATGTTCCCCAGCACTCTTCAGAAGTAAGAGTGAAGTTCAGGTCCCCGGCAATCAGCAAAGATTCCATATCTAAAATATCAGACGCAAACAGAGAGTCCCAAAAAGGGGCCCGATTCCTGCATGGGGCGTAAACATTGAGAAGATTTAGAATTCTAGCTTGTCCTCTGATTTTAGCCGAAATCATGATGCCTGCACAACATTTGTAGGCTTTTGCTCTAATCCACAGGGGATCCCATAAGACAACAAGGCCACCCGATAGCCCATTTGCCTCGGTGGCCACCATGTACCATGAAGGGTACATTTTCCTGAAGTATGCAACAGACACCCTGCATGGGTGCATAGTTTCCTGAATAAATACGATTTTAGGACGTGCCAAAAACAAAAAAAATTTGAGCGCCTGGAATTTGAGGGGGACGCCCAATCCCCGGATATTTAAAGATATGAGAAAAGTCATCGGGAAGGATCGCCAGCCTGACTTGCTCTAAGAGGATGAGGGGCAACCGATGCCATAATGGGGACCTCCACCAAGGAAAGGTTAGTAATGCCAAGGTCAGAGGCATTCTTCCTACCTCTAAAATGTCGGCTATCTCCCTTATTCTTTTTCCTGACCGTGATGTTCTTGGCCGAGGTGGGACTGATAGAGAGTTAGTGGGACTAGACTATCTAAGATTGTCATCCCATTCATATCATCACAGGAAACTATCTAGTTGTTAACCATTATTCAAAATTTTAAAGAGGCCATAAGGAACACATTAATACAATATGGAACCCAGACTGCTTCTTTCATTACTTGGAATATAAAAGAGTACATGACATAATACAAAAGGCTCGAGGCCTTTTCATCAAATACACAAATAATACTTTCATAGAACATAACTGACAAGAATGAACATACGCAGGGCCAAGGATAGTCCTAGCTCTTCTGCACCCGATCTGGCTCTCGGGATCCTGCCCTGCCTCACCCACTTTATCACCTCAATGGAACCATTTGTTGGCATGAAAATGACAACAGGGAAGAGACCCTGGGTTCAATCTTAGAGGGCCAACAAGGCTCCATTGTAGTCTAGGACAATGCTGACATTTTCAACTTACCTAGAGGGAAAGGAGTCTCACCAAAGGGGTGTTGCGACCAAAGTTAGATGGAGTTGGGAGGGGTATCAAGGGAATGTAAAGAACATGCAACAATATCTCATCACACTCAATCTAATAGACTACCTAAGACTGTCATCCCATTCATATCATCATAGGAAACTATCTAGTTGTTAATCATTCATTCAAAATTTTAAAGAGCCCATAAGGAGCACAAAAATACAATACAGAACCCAAACTACTTCTTTCGTTACTTGGAATATAAAAGAGTACATGACATAATACAAAAGGCTCGAGGATTGTTCATCAAGTACACTGAGAATACTTTCATAGAATATAATTGACAAGAATGAACATAAGCATAGTCAAGGACAGTCTTGACTCTTCTGTAGCCAATCTGGCTCTTGGGATCCTATCCTAGCTCACCCACTTCATCACCAACCCCCCTCTCCTATTATCTATTGCCTTTATCCTTTATTTCACATTCCCATTGCTAGTTTCGTTTGGCTGACTCTTCCCTCGGTTGTTTCCCATGCTCAACTAGCTTTGTCTTCTCTCGCACCTTTTTGTAACTTCCTGTTCACTCCCCATTCTTGTCCATTTCCTTTGGTTTTCATGTTTGCAACCTGGACCATTTTCCCCACCACTTGTTATGGACTTTTCTTCTTGCCAACATTCAAAATTCAAAATGAACGCCCCAACAACAGTCGCTAGCAAGAAGAACTATGAGAGCGACTTTTGGTTTATGGTCACTCCCTTGCCCATAACATGAGAGTGAGTATGGCCTAAGAGCTGCAGAATAGCACTGGGATCCAGGGACAGGTTGTCTCAGTGGTTGACTTGTCTCCTCAGGGTTCTGATGATGATGTTGGATGATTGTATGTGATTTTATCTCGATTCCATTTCCTTAAGGTGACATAGGAGGTCGAATCTAATTGTAGTAGCATCTCTCATCATGTTTATCCCGTTTGGCATGGTTACTTTGGGTATACCTGGGAGGGGGTATTACACATCACTGACACCAATATGATTTAAACACCCTATCAACAATCTCTCAATACCATGATGAGCAACAAATACTTCATATAACATATGCCCAAATACAATGATTATGGAAATACCAAGTTTCTCTCCAGCATACAAACTTAGGCTCAATGATATATAATAATAAATCCTCTCACAATACAATCAACAAAATGACTTACACCTCAAACTACACTTTGGCTAGCATCATAATTTCTCATCCCTCATGGCACCAATAACCCTACATCAATACAAGGCTTATCTAGTTAATACAACTGTCATACATAAATATGAGAATAATGAACATCAACATGTGCTACTTTGACAACATACACTCAACTACTCCCTCCAAACACATTGTTATCAATAACACGACAACACTTTGTCTCTGATCCCCAATCTCTGTTGTAATAACATTACAAAAACAACATGAACATTATGTCCTCCATACAAGACTTTGTTATTTGCACACTCAATACCCTCAGTGCACAGGCTCCAAATCCCATTGCCTTACCAAATTATAGATTGACCAGTGATCTTATGCACCCAAAACAAGGCACAATATATCACCAACACTCTCCATCCATAGGTTACTAATGCACAACATGCTAGTCGTATTGTCAATCTATCTCATTCGCACTGTGCACTCATGGCATCAAAACACACCAAGAAATTTGTTCTTAATTACACACTACTCAGGTAGCACAACATACTTTTTCGCACTACATACAACATATCTTCTCTCCAAGAGTACTATCACAAAATCTCACATTTTTTAACCTCAATTTAGATCCAAAACTTGTTTATTTAATTAAGATATGAATAGGCTTTTTGAACCAGATCAAAAATAACATATCAATGGAATGTTATGGACCATATCAATGACATTAAACATGATTCATTTCCTACGTAACCAAATCAGCTCCATAATGACTAACACAATGTGTTCATGTGTTGTTGAAGACCAAATAGTATGACCAAGAAAGGCATACATTTGTGGAGATAACTTCATTAACATGCTCCACTACTCCCTTGAAGACTGGATCAAATGAGGATTGAATCAAACACATCAATCTCATCCAAAAGCTATGGGCATGTCATTACTAGATCCTGATATTTTTCTCTTTTTCACTTAGTCGTAGTGTTGCAGGAAGACAAGGATAAGATTGTGGCAATTTTGTGATAAGACTCTGGAAGTCCTACATCATGCTGCATGGATTAAGAAGCAATCATGTGATAGTCTCTATAAACTTGGAAATCTTCATTGTCTTCAATTAAATTAGTAACCCTTGTAACACCCCTTCTGCAATCAACATGTCAAACACCTGCAAACCTCAAGAACACCTGAACACATCAACACTCATCAATTATTTGATCACAAGCCCTATTTGCATTGACATCAATGCATAGTTAGTTGGTTGACCCTATGGTTGCATCAATACCAAAACCATGCTGCCAAAAAATAACACCATCGATTTCACTATTACAACTATGATTTTGTCATCCAACCACACTATATTCTTCATAACTTGAGGATGGACACCAACCATAACATCACACAATCTCGATGTTGAAAGAATAGGTTATCCATAAATGGGACAATGATTTTCATGCTTCACTTCCTCTACACACTATGCAAGACTTGGTGGGTCTTTTCTACTCAATTCACCTACAACTACACCAATTGTGACCCCTCCACCTTGATACCATAACCCTTGTCTTTCCTCCTCTTTAGTGGTGAATTTTTCTATATATATGTCTCTCTTAACTCACGGAGTCGCTCATCAATTCTTTAATTGTTAAAAACATATGCAGTGCCATTTTTATCTCAAACGTATATTTCATGCATCTAATTTGCATGGAATAGATTTAATCGTTGAGTTTCAATTTTTCCCATTGAATACACAAATTTGCAATCAACATAAGGTCAATATGCAATTAGCATAAACTCAAGAGATGGAGATGTACATCTGATTCAATACACTCTCACTGAACCTTGGGTTGGTCAATGTGCATATGATCACTATGAATATTAAAGCATCCATGATCAACATTCAAACTCCCAATATATTGATGCTCTACTGATCCAAATCTTTTTACTTCAAAGATGCATACAAAATTGCATTTAAAAGAACATGTAACCATAAGATGCATACACATAAAATAAGTGTAAATAAATGACAACCATGAGAAAAAAAGACACAAACAAGTTGATAACGAAGTTCACCCAGTGTGGGTTATGTCTCGAGGCCCTTCTCAAAATGGGGAGGCCTCATTCGTTAATCTTCAACGAAATCCAATTACATGCATGTACAAAAGACACCTTATACCTCCACTTCCTGAGGATGGTATGAAAATGCACACCTTAGATGAAGAAATGGATTACACCATCAGACTCCTTGCGAAAAACTGAGAAAAATGAGTATAAATTCGGCATACTTTCGTTACCTTCAAAAATTGCCCTCGAGGGAATCTCTAAGATTCCTCAAAGAATTTTCATAAAGAATATACTGTAGAGTATTTCCATGGAATATTGTGTGGAATATTCCTCAAAATGTTCTTGCATCAAAATGCATGCCCAGGGCAGACCCCTCTGGTCTCGGTTCTGACTCGTTCTCACTGTTCTGGTTGGCCCTCCACTCCTACATTGGATGAAATGAGAAGTTTATATATAATTTGTTGGGCATAATTTCAAATGCCTATATAGTTGGCGCATTGGAAAATGGTCATATGATTAGGAGGATTGTTAGGTTCAAACTGCATGGATCCCATAATAGTGTTTTGCTATAACAATTATTTCAATTTTAATTTAAAATATTCACATGGTTAATAACCATACGTACATATGATTATATATATGATTTCAATTCATTGAGTTTGGGCCCATTATATTAATATGTAAATATATCACTGCGGTGGGGAGGTTTGGAAAGTCTAGTGGGCATGCCACCCAATTATATTATATTATTATTATTATTATTATTATTAAATAGAATTCAAAAATCATAGACTGATTTTTTAGGGGTTACTGGAAAAATTAAGTAGGTGACAATTTTGCCAGTTCTAGGTCCCGAAAACCATCGTTGCAAAGTGCCAAATTGTTGCCTCACTACTTTCCACCAAATTTAGTGGCTCTGCTAGATTTATTCGGGCTCCAAAAAAATTTGCCGTTTTGTTAACTTTAGCTAATGGGCCAAGTTGACCCAAAATTTGACTTCCCATAACTTTCACATATAATGTCGGATTGAGGTTTTGTTTGCGTAGTTGGAAATATTGTGACGAGCTCTTCGATATGACCCTAATTTCACTACAATCCAATTTTTGTTTTTATTTTTTAGCCTATTCTGAGCCCTCTTTGACTTATGAGCCTCTCTAGAGCCACGTGGAGGATTCCTCCCCACTGAGGAGTTTTTTCTCCTCCAAAAGCATGAACATAATCTACAATCTATTGTACTCCCTTATCTACACAACAAGTTCCTTAACAAGCTGCACTTGCTTTTTCTTCACCTTTGTTCTTTGGAGCCATAAGTGATGAATTGATACCTACATCTTATGCAAACATGTGGTACAATATTTTCAAAATACATGTTCTCTTATAAGACCTGTCATGACCCAAGCAATCCCCATACGTCCCAAGATTTAATAACACACTCTTTGGTCAAGTTTACATTAGAATCATAACATAAACCATACCAAAGCTACGAACAAAAGGCCAAAACTATCACTATCTTTTTTTCGTAAGTGATGGAAAACACTTCATCACTTTTACAATCATTTCACAACATGTGATTTACAAAACGTGGCCATGAAAATCTATTCTAATGAAACCATCTATCATTCATCAAAGTGAATGGGTCATCATTCTAGAGTTGATTCTCTTGTCAGACAACTTCACTGGCTGGTTCCTTTTCTGGTTGTTTGTCTTTGAGACGCTACTATGAATGGAGCTCCCAGGATGTGTCTCTTTTATGTCCACCTTTGCTGCAATGGTTGCAAAAAGTCTTATTCCTCCATGCTTAACCTTCTTCCTTCCCTAATATGGAGAAGGTATTTCACATCTCGTCCTCTTTCTTGCCACCATCTTCTTCCAACAATTGGCAACAACATGATTATACAAGGCACAAAAACTACATGGTTTTCAATGCCACAAATTTTGTTCACCATTAACAGTGTGATTGTAATCAAAAGGAACATTATCATAATGAGACCTCTTATACCTTGTTTGGTTGTATCTGATGCAATCCTTGCAATGAGAGCTTACCTTAACTCTTGCTCTGCAATGTGCACTGTCATGGGAAGATTCTACTGTGCTTACAACATCCTTTGTCCTTGATTATTTTGACAATGGATTTGAAGTTTCTGCTATATTTGAACACTCTCCTTCAATGTATCCCATTCCTGCAAATCAAGGCCTTTGTACCACCTCCAATGGTTTTCATTCCTTGCCCATTAACATCGAGTCATCCTCCTTTATAGCCCATCTTGGTAATGAGTCTCATGCTTGGCTGGAGGAAGAGAAAAATTATCGCAAGGCCTTCTATGCCACGGTAGGAAAAGTGGACAAATTGTTTGCAGAGTATGAGAAGACAATGGTGAAACCAGAGAAGGAAGGACCAGATGATCATGCCTCGATGAATCATGAAGGAGGAGAAAAGGAGCCTCCTGAACCTTCCTTTCCATCTTCCAGTGAAAATTCTCTTTCTTCCTCTTCTTGTCATTCTAGAGGTAGAAAAACTCATAGAAAACCCTTTTTCAAGTTGGATATCAAGTTTGATTTTCTTGTGTTTAGTGGAGAATCTAATGTAGAAAATATAGATAACTCGATCATCTACATAGTTGTAATCATGTCCAACAGATATCAACATTAGATTGCAACATTACATCCAACAATTAGAGGGACCACCTTATATGAAAGATCAACACACAACTACCAGACACCTGTATTATATCATGGGAAATGATTGATCAACAAAAAGAGGTTCACTAATTACTAGTCTAGGTCCACATGGAATATGTAGTAGATCAAGATCAAGCTCACCTTTGAGAGGAAAGAGACTTATTTTATGATGGTTGGAGGAAAACCACAAATGTTTTTCAGTTTATGTTTATTATTTCTAAAGGATTACAAACATAATGAGTTTGTGGCATAAAGAGTCCCACCTAATAAAATTTGCACTACCACTCAAACCTAAATTATTAGTCTCTTATAATCAAAGTGCCATAATTGCTAGATATGAGATGCAAGATAGGTGAGAAATATGTCAATATGCTTACGAAATGAAGCATTTTTCATGCATAGTATGGTAACTTTTCCCCTTGAAATTTTGGTTGGAACCAACTAGTAATAAATTTCTTGAACGTGCACATCCCAACTGAGATCTAGCATGAGCAATGCAACAAACTATTTCCAACCCAATCAATATATTTCCACCATACCAAAAAATCCAATCATATTTACATGTCTCTCCAACAAATTTTCTACAACCATAACTTTAATAAATCTTCCTTAATCCTTTTGGTGGCAGTGATGACAACAATGGCAACAATGCAATCATGTGGAGGATCTAACACTTCAATCTAGTACCTTGTGGGTGCCTTTTATTTCCATAATGATGTCTGATTGTAGCAGCTACTTTTTTAGTGGTGACTCCTCCACCATAGTAGGTCTCCTTCACTATTGCCCTTCAACTAATTGACATCTCTTATATCAAAACCACTAGACACAAGGGCCTCATCCATATAGAATTGCAAGAGGGCAAAGCCAACAAGTGATTTCACGTTAAGAAGTGGTAAAAAACAACCCCAACTAGCAAATCTCTCATCTTGTCTTTCATTGTGACAACCACAACAATGGACCATACACATAATCGCATACATTAGGCATCAAAACTAGCAATCTTACTTATAATCATCATATTAATGTGATAGAAAATATTTATATTAAACACTATTTACAAATAATGGTTCTAAACAATACAAATAGACACACTATAATAATCACTCAAAAACCATCAATTTTCTTATTTATAATAATCTTATAACTATACAAAATTAACTATTAAATTTTTAATCATAATAAAACACCTTTTTAAATTTTTGTACTAACCTTATAAATATAAATAAAATGATAAAATAAACCTTATTTTTACACCCAAATTATATATTATATATATATATATATATATAGTATATATAATATTTATATAACTATAACTTCCACTTCACCCAATCTTTACTTACAATATAATGAATATAATAAAATGAAATATTTCAAATATAATTAAATATCACACTTTAATTTAATAACAAATGAAAGTTAATATTCCAACCCATTGAAGCTTATCAATCTTCACTTATCATTATAGACATTTTATGTTAAACCAGTTTTTGAATGAGCATTAATTTGATCTAATTTTCGGCAGGAGGAGACAATGCTCAAAAAGGTTTCATTAACATCAGCAAGAGACAATGCTCAGAGGTTTCATTAACATCACTCTTCAAATGAATGGCTTTGATTTAATAGTGGAGATATTATTCTGACTTATTACAGTGCTTAATATTTGGTATTTGGTATAGTTGTAGAGTGTCTTCCCATATATCAAAAGACTAACAATCCTATGAAAACATTTTGATCGTAAATTTTTTATTATCCAAAAACAATATAACAAAATCAACAGTTAACTTTACAACAAAATTAACCATTCACTTTACTACCTAAATCAACCTTTGTTATATAGAAATCTACGATCACATAAATTCAAAACTTTCAACCCAATTTTACTGTTACGACAATCTCCCAGATATCATTTAACATGAGAGTGAAGTCAAGATTGTTAGGTTAAGATCAGTCTCCTACACTACCAGTGTCATCCAACTAGCACGGAAGTACACTAAGAAATATAATATATCTGGATCAGTAGAAAATGCAAATTTAATCTCATATATATATATATATATATAGATATATATATTACGCAAAGGTGCTTAGTGCTAATTCAATATAAAAGCCAGTAGGATTATTTGCATTGGTATGGCCTGGATTTCTGTGAAACTCTGTTGTTGGTTAGAGCAAACAAACAGTTATGCATTTAAAAATGTTTAAATTTAAGGATGTAATATTTAATGTACGAGATACTTATTGTTTTTTATTAATTTTAAAATATTTTGAATTGAAAAACAAATTAGTTTTTTTTAGGGTAGAAAATGCAGTTTTAAAATTTGATGTGTGATTTTTATAATAATTACGAATAATTTTCAGATAAATGTTATATATTTAGTAATATTAGTTTTTAGTGTTTAGGGTGAGTTATATGAATAAATTTTTCGGATAGTGATAGGTTTTTTTCTTTCTTTTATAGTTGCTAATTTATTTATGGAAGATTTTGAGACCAAAGCTTTGGTCTTTGCTCAATTCCACCCCAAGTGATGGAGGATGTTTGTTGACAATACTTGCGTCGTTTGGCCCCATGGTCATGAAAAATTATATTTGTTTCTCAACCATCTTAATTCCCAATCTGACTCCATCAAATTCACGATGGAAGTCGAGGTAGATGAGTATCTTCCTTTCCTTGTTATTCTCCTCTCTAGAATGAATGATGGTTTCGTTTCTCATCAAGTTTTTCACAAAAAAACTCACACTGAACAATATCTTCATGCTAGTTTTCATCATTTTCCAGCACAAAAACTCAGAGTTCTCAACACCCTTCCCACCCATGCTCTAAGGATTTCTGATGAGAATCGCTTGGAAGAGGAAAAACCTCATCTTCTGAAGGTTTTTGAAAATAATGGCTATAGTAGGCAACAAGGCCTCAGAGCTTTTCAAAGAGCCAATAAAAAATATAAAGTTAAACCTACCCGTAATGATCAAATCTCCAATGTTCAACTTCCATTTATCAACGGGAACACCGATAAGATTGCTCATATTCTTAAAAAGAATAAGGTTTATGCTACCTTCAAACCCCTTAATACCATTAAAAATTCTCTTAGATCTGTTAAAGACCCTGTAAACCCTAAAGACATAAAAGGGGTCTACTCAATTCCTTGTTCCTGTGGTATTTCGTACATTGGGGAAATAGGTCACTCCATTAACCAAAGAATCCAAGAGCATGAAATAGACATTAATCACAATCATTCTCCTTCCTCAGCGTCAGCTAAACATGCAGTGAAATCCAAACACCATGTTGGCATTGGGGATTCTCGGGTCATCACAAGGGTTGATCACTTCTATCATAGGAAGCTATGAAAGGCCATTAATATTAAGAAGCATCTAATTAATCTTAAGAGGGATTACGGTTGGAAATTAAGTAGGAATTGGATCCCTGCCTTCTCTTCCTGATATATATATATATATATGTGTGTGTGTGTGTGTGTGTGTTTTATTTTATTGTATTTTTATTTATTTGTTTATTTTTTAAATGATTTTTGTTATTTTATTATAATAATAACCAATTGTTGAATAATATTAATCTTATTTCTCAGACTAATAGTTCAAAATATTAAACTTATTATTAATATTCATATATAGTGATGCAAGACCATCTAGCTCACCATGACCGGGTGAAGTCTCGCTAGGTTGGAAGGTTGACAAGTATCTAGAATGTTTTCTTTTATTTTCTAGTTTAAGAAGTCATAAGACAAATGGTCCGTTTATTTTACTTTAATTTCTAAAAGTCAAAGTTAAGTGTCGGTTAGGGTCATTATAAGTTTAATAGCAATAAGTGTCAGTTAAGAATTGATATGTTAAATTAGGAAAGAAAAGACAAAATTGTCCACAAGCAGATCTTGTAAATAACAACTAAATTGTGGTTACTCAACAAGCTATTTCTGTTCAACTTGTAAACAGTGACAGTTTAAATTAACTGGAATCACAACATATAAAAAGAGCGATGTAAGAACAAAGCAGGGTTCTGCAATTCCACAACATCAAATTAAAGAAACAGATCTATTTCAAAAAAATCGTTTATCTGTATACATTGTCTGTCTGCTGAAGAATAATTTTCTTTTTGCTTCATGAATTGAAACTAACAGTATTGACAAATAGAGGAAAGCCATGGTGAGGTCATGTTACTTCTTATATTCTCGTCAAATGAACAGGCTACAACGAAATTAATTAATTGTGCAGCTACAAGCGGAAGACCGACGTGAAGAGACTTAGTTTAAGAAGTGTGTCACAACCAGAGACCTAGAGGCAAACAGAACCGTGTACCAAAGCAGAGAAGCAACCTACAGGAAAAGGTAATTCTCTCAAAACAAATGACTCCTCGTAATTTATGTGTAATACAATAACAGTATAGCCCAATTATCATTGAAATCGACCAACATATAATTACAAAATGTAAACGCTGCCAAACCCACAAGTGCCGCGTCCAAGAATTGGACAGACCCTGGCCTAGGGTTTGAGAACAGAAATCCCAACATCCAGTCGACAAACGACTAACTAGAACAAGTTGGTCAACACCAAAATTACACAGAGGAATAATGACAGTGCATGGCAAGCACAAACAAAAAAATGAAAACTACAGAAAGCCCAAGAAATTAGCAGCGCGTTGACAAGTGTAGAGACAGAGCCTATCGACAAGTTACGCCATCCTTGAAGGACTAGAGAGCAGAGGACCCATGAGCCCAGGTCGAGCTGTGACCTGCAAATGCAACCACACAGTGTTAATACCTGTACATAGCCAAGAAACCATTTAAACAGCTACAGAACGAGGGGGTTTCGTGTTTAGTTACCTAAGCAAGCGGACCGGAGAGCCGAGGGGCAGAGTTAAGTCGAATAGTCGAAACTGAGACCAAGGTTAGTACAAATCCCAATAGGAAGCCGAAATTGAATCAAGGAAGGAGAGATTACCTATTGCAAGCTGCCAAAACCTGATAATGTGTTACCTGATAGCCAAGAACACAAACCATGCACAGAACAGTGACTACAGGTACCCATTAACCACAACAGAGCAACCAACTGAGAACAGAGGCAATAGCACAACAACGGTGATAGCACAACAAGAATCGAAGATAGTAACCAGGCAAGACCTTAGACTTCTTAACCACACCACAACAAAGAACAACAGGACAAGACCGGAGGACTTACCGTGTGCGCTAACCAGTGAGCGTGCCAACAGAAATGGAGAGGTTTCAACCCATTGAAGACTGGCAAACCCATAACTAGCCGCGGAGAACTTACAGTCATTTACAGTGACATTCAACGAGAGAACGAAGACCTCCATACTCCACAAGGCAAGAATCAGACAGAAACACACCCAAACCCTCACAGCAGCCGAACAACAGAATAGAACCATCTCGAAAGACCAAGGAACCCGGATATTTTGCCAAAGAACGCGTGGAGGAGCCAAGCCAGAGGCACACATAGTGGAATTAAATGTGGCAGTAATTGCACGTAGCCACCAACCAACGTCCGTTACCACCTTTGCATGCGACCATCGAAGAAAGACCACCATATTATAAATCCGGCGACCGCCGATTAAACCCGAGACATGTAGAACTGTGGGACCGTGAGGTTGGGTTGCGTCAGAGTGGTATCAGAGCAGTTTGTTGATGTTAGTAGGAGGGATGGAGAGAGGAAGGCGAGGTCATGGCAGAGGTGTTAGAAGATTGGCGGAAGAAGGGTTGAGAAAGGAGATCAGAATTCTTGTTGCCCGTTTGGAGGTAGTAGAGGGAGGTAGACGAAGAGATCCAGAATTAGGCGATGCTAGTGAAGAGGAAGTAGAAGGAGCAGCAAATGGACCAGAAGGTGAATCTGCAGAAGTGAGATTGTTGAGATCTGTTTTAGTAGCAAGTAGTAAACCCAAGCCAAAACTCCCAACATATGACGGTAGCATGTCTATCAAAGTTTTATTAGATTGGATTAGTGAGATGGATAAGTATTTTGAGTGCGAGGAAATCGCCAAAGACCGCAGAGTCAAATTCGCTGCGACGAAATTGAAGGGACACGCAACCCTATGGTGGGATATTGTCCAGAACGAGAGGAAGAGATTGAATAAGGCGCCGACTAAAACCTGGTCAAGAATGTGGCCAAGTTAAAGGGCAGATTTCTACCAAGGGGCTATTAGATTGCATTGCACAAGCAGGTACAGAATCTGAGATAGAAAGGATTGACCGTAAAGGAGTACACAGAGAAGTTCTACTGAGTGAATTTGCAAGCAGGATACACAGAAGATACAGCAAAAAGAACAGCCAGGTATGTTAATGGGCTGAGGTTGGATATTTTAGATGAAATTAGTAATTTATCTCTGAATAACATGGAGGAAGCTTATCAGAGTGCAATAAAGGTTGAGGAGAAAATTACCAGAAGACAGAACGCCCGGAGAGGACGAGGGGCCAGCAGAGGAAAAGGCCAGTCCCATGGCAGGGGCCGAACTACTAAAAGCAACGAGGAAGCTAGCATTTCGAAAGCTTCTGGATCAGTAGACAGAGGAGACAGTGCGAGAGGCGGTAGATCGTCCCAGCACGGCAGGGGAAATGGCTGAGGTAGTGGGGCTGGTTATCAGTGTTATAGGTGTCATAAGTGGGGGCACCGCTCATTTGAGTGTCCAGAAACAGATCCAGCTGGACAGCGGGGTGCGTATGTGGCGCAACCGGAGGAAGCAGCAACACTCCCTCAAGAGGCGGAGAATGCTCTAGAGACGGGAGAAGCTTTGGTGCTACACAAGGTGCTATTGAAACCAGTCAAGGAGATTACCGAATAGACGCAGTGGAAAGCTCTGTTCAGGATGATTTGTAAATCACGAGGTAAGTGTTGTAAATTAATAATTGACAGCGGAAGTACTGACAATTTAGTGTCCACAAAAATGGTGGAAAAATTGGAGTTGAAACACTCAAAGCATCCCAATTTGTATAGAGTTTCGTGGCTACAAAAAGGCCATCAATTGTTGGTGGATGAGCAGAGCGAGGTCGAGTTTCAGATAAGCAAATACGAGGACAATTTTTTTTGTGACATCATGCTGATGGATGTATGTCACATACTGTTGGGAAGGCCTTGACAGTACGATAAAAAGGTAGTCCATGATGGATTGACAAACTGTTATAAATTTGAGAAGGATGGAATCAAGCATACGCTTGTACCTATCAAAGAAGAAGGGACAGTAGAGACCAGTGAACCAAGAATGCTATTGGTCAGCGGAAAACAGTTTTTAAAACAGGTGGAGGACAGTGAGGTAGGTTATGCGGTGGTAAAGAAAGCGAGGACAGTCCTGCTGCATATAGAAATATCAAACTTGCCCATAGAGATTCAGCAAATGTTGGAGGAGTTTGCAGACATAGTTGTAGATGACTTGCCAGACAAGTTACCCCCCAAGCGGAGCATTAGTCATCACATTGATTTCATACCTGGAGCCAGTTTACCGAATAAAGCGGCATACCGAATGAGCCCCTAGGATAATGAAGAAATCAGGAAGAAGGTGCAGGAAATGTTGGACAAGGGTTTGATAAGGGAGAGCTTAAGCCCTTGTGTTGTTCCAATGGTTCTCGCTCCCAAGAAGGGAGGAGAATGGCGGATGTGCACCGACTCAAGGGCCATCAATAAAATCACCATCCGGTACAGATTCCCACTGCGATAGATGGATGATATGATGGATTGTTTAAGCGGGGCAGCTTATTTCTCGAAGATAGATCTAACAAGTGGGTACCATCAGATTCAAATATGAGAGGGTGACGAATGGAAGACAACCTTTAAGACGAATGAGGGGTTGTACGAATGGCTAATCATGCCCTTTGGGCTGAGCAATGCACCTAGCACATTCATGAGGTTAATGAATGAGATGTTAAAGGAGTATATTGGGAAGTTCGTAATAGTTTACTTGGATGACATCCTTATTTTTAGCAGGACAAAAGAAGAACACCTACAGCATGTGCGTAAGGTGCTGGAGAAATTACAGCAGAATGAACTACTAATAAATTTGAAGAAATGTACTTCTGTAGAAGGAATTGATTTATTTGGGGTTTGTTGTAGCAGAGAATGAACTGAAGATGGACCCGGAGAAGGTGGTAGCAATAGTTTATTGGCCATATCCAAATAATTTATTTGAGGAACATAGCTTTCATGGATTAGCCAGTTTTTACAGGAAATTCATCAAGAAATTCAGCGAGCTTTGTGCACCAATGCTAGATACCATCAAAAAGGCTAGCCAACCTTTTCGATGGACAGAGGCGGCAAAGAGAAGTTTCTAGTTGTTGAAAAAGAAGATTACTGAGAGGTTGATCCTAAGACTATCAGATTTCCATAAGTTGTTTCAGGTTCGCTGTGATGCCAACGGAACAACAATTGGAGCTGTTCTCAGTCAAGAGGATAATCCTGTAGCATTTTTCAACGAGAAGCTGAACGAGAGTAGACAGAAATACTCATCGTATGACAAAGATTTCTATGCTGTGGTACAGGCATTGAAACACTGGTGGCATTATTTATTGGGAAATGAATTTGTGCTGTATTCAGATAACTCTGCACTACAATATGTAATGCAGCAGCACAAACTCAACCAAAAACACGCCAAATGGGTAGAGTATTTACAGAGTTTCAATTTTGTATTGAAGCATATTAGCGGGCAAACAAACAAGGTAGCGGATGCACTTAGTAGGAAAGCTCTACTTCTGCAGGAAAGCACTGTGCAGGTGTTGGGTTTTGAGCACTTGCAGGATTTGTACCAGATAGATACATATTTTAAAGAAGCCTATGAGGCGTGCCAGAACCCTTTAGTGAGAGACAATAGTCCTTGGTTGGACTACAATCTACAAGAAAAATTGTTGTTTAAGGGAGGACAGTTGTGCATACCTGACTGCTCGATGAGGGAGAATATTATTCGTGAGAAGCATAGTGGAGGTTTGGTCGGACACTTCGGCATGGATAAAACCCTCAAGCAACTTAGTCATTTTTATTTTTGGCCAAATATGTAGAGATATGTGTAACGGATTGTGGCCAGATGCAAAGTGTGCCAGTTAGCAAAGGGTCATAGTCAAAGCACAGGACTGTATACACCATTACCTGTTCCAGGCAGACCTTGGGACTTAGTTATTTTGGACTTTGTCTTAGGTCTACCCAAGATGCAGAGAGGATACAACTCGGTAATGGTAGTGGTTGATAGGTTCTCAAAGATGGCACATTTTATTCCATGCAGAAAAACCAGTGATGCCACCCATGTGGCCCATTTGTTTTTCAATGAGATTGTCAGGTTACATGGATTGCCCAAATCTATGCTTTCGGATAGGGACGTGAAGTTCACGGGACACTTTTGGCGTACCTTGTGGAAAAGAATGGACACACAACTAAGTTATAGTTCTGCATATCACCCGCAAATCGACAGGCAGACGAAAGTTGTAAATAGTAGTCTGGGAAACCTGTTACGCAGCTTGGTAGGGGAGAACTCGTGGATGTGGGATCGAGCGCTAGCACAGGCAGAGTTCACTTACAATGACTCTCCTAATCGTATCATGGTTTCAGTCCATTTCAGATCCTGTACAGCATGCATCCACGCGGAGCGCATGAACTGCGGGACCTTGGATTACAAGAAAAGCGAAGTGCAGATGGGGAAGATTTCTCTAACGCGATGAGGGATTTTCATGAATAGGTAAAGATGAAGTTACAGGATAGTAGCTTAAAGTACAAAAAACATGTAGACTTGAAGAGAAGGGAAGCACAGTTTGATGTGGGGGACGAAGTCCTCGCGCATTTACACAAAGAGCGCTTTCCCAAAGGTACGTACAATAAATTGAAATATAAAAGGATAGGGCCCTGTAAAATTCTTCGAAAATTTTCAGCGAATCCCTACGAGATACAACTACCACCCGAAATAGGCATTTCACCTATCTTCAACGTAGCAGACCTGTTCCCGTACACAGCTGACCCAGAGGGAAAGGAAGAAGATGGAACCACGCAACCTACACGGAGTACCCAGGAAGACGAGGAATCTTGGAAGAGACAGATGCCTTACATTCAACCTCCCAAGATCGAAAGCATTCTCAAAACTCAGGTGGTTAAACGACCTCGGCGGAAGGAGTATATGCAGTACCTGGTCAAGTGGAAGAACTGTCCTATCGAGGACAGTTCATGGCTTGACGCCAGGCAGATTGAACAGACAGGAACTTCAGTTGAGAAGCTCATGGACTGGAGCCATGATTTCTTTTTGCCCCGGGAGCCTGATGCAAGAGCATCTAGCTCACCATGACCGGGTGAAGTCTCGCCAGGTTGGAAGGTTGACAAGTATCTGGAATGTTTTCTTTTATTTTCTAGTTTAAGAAGTCATAAGACAGATGGTCCGTTTATTTTACTTTAATTGCTAAAAGTCAAAGTTAAGTGTCAGTTAGGGTCATTATAATTTTAATAGAAATAAGTGTCAGTTAGGAATTGATCTATTAAATTAGGAAAGAAAAGACAAAATTGTCCACAAGCAAATCTTGTAAATAACAACTAAACTATGGTTACTCAACAAACTATTTCTGTTCAACTGACAAACAGTGACAGTTTAAATTAACTGTAATCACAACATATAAAAAGAGCGATGTAAGACAAAAGTAGGGTTCTGCAATTTCACAACATCAAATTAAAGAAACAGATCTTTTTCAGTAAATTCATTTATCTGTATACATTGTCTGTCTGCTGAAGAATAATTTTCTTTTTGCTTAATGAATTGAAACTAACAGTATTGACAAACAGAGGAAAGCCACGGTGAGGTCACGTTACTTCTTATATTCTCGTCAAATGAATAGACTACAACGAAATTAATTAATTGTGTAGCTACAAGCGGAAGACCAGCATGAAGAGACTCAGTTTAAGAAGTGTGTCACAACCAGAGACCCAGAAAAGCAACCTATAGGAAAAGGTAATTCTCTCAAAACAAACGACTCCTCGTAATTTCTGTGTAATACAATAACAATATAGCCCAATTATCATTGAAATCGACCAACATATAATTACAAAATGTAACCGCTGACAAACCCATAAGTCCCGTGTCCAAGACTTGGACAGACCCTGGCCTAGGGTTTGAGAATAGAAATCCCAACATCCAGTCGACAGACGACTAACTAGAACAAATTGGTCAAGACCAAAATCACACAAAGGAATAACGACAGTGCATGGCAAGCACAAACAACAAAATCAAAACTACAGAAAGCCCAAGAAATTAGCAGCGCGTTGACAAGTGTAGAGATAGAGCCTACCGACAAGTTACGCCATCCTTGAAGGACTGGATACCAGAGGACACACGAGCCCAGGTCGAGTTGTGACCTGCAAATGCAACCGGACAGTGTTAATACCTGTACATATCCAAGAAACCATTTAAACAGCTATAGAACGAGAGGGTTTCGTGTTTAGTTACCTGAGCAAGCGGACCAAAGAGCTGAGTGGCAGAGTCAAGTGGAATAGTCGAAACTAAGACCAGAGGAGCGATTCTGGTTAGTACAAATCCCAATAGGAAGCCTAAATTGAATCAAGGAAGGAGAGATTACCTGTTGCAAGCTGCCAAAACCTAATAATGTGTTGCCTGACAGCCGAGAATGACGGAAATTAAAACAAACCATGCACAGAATGGTGACTACAGGTACCCATTAACCACAGCAGAGCAACCAACTGAGAACAGAGGCAATAGCACGACAACGGTGATAGCACAACAAGAATCGAAGATAGTAACCAGGCAAGACCTCAGACTTCTTAACCACACCACAACAAAGAACAGCAAGACGAGACAATAGGACTTACCATGTGCACTAACCAGCGAGCATGCCAATAGAACCGGAGAGGTTTCAACCCATTGAAGACTGGAAAACCCACAACGAGGCACAGAGAACTTACATTCATTTACAATGACATTCAACGAGAGAATGGATACCTCCATACTCCACAAGGCAAGAATCAGACAGAAACACACCCAAACCCTCACAGCAGCCAAACAGCAAAATAGAACCATCTTGAAAGACTAAGGAACCAGGATATTTTGCCAAAGAATGCCCGAAGGAGCCAAGCTCGAGGCACACAGGGTGGAATTAAATGTGGCAGTAATTGCTCGCAGCCACCAACCAATGTCTGTTACCACCATTGCATGTGACCACCAAAGAAAGACCACCATATTATAAATCCGGCGACCGCCGATTAAACCCGAGACACATAGAACTGTGGGACCGTGAGGTTGGGTTGCGTCATATAGGGGAGAGATGTCTAATGTTGTGTAGGGACCAGTAATTGTTATAGTACTGGTCCCACGAAGCCAACAAAAATTGAGAGTTGTTCAACCAATATTAAAAAAAAAAAAAAATAACATTAAGTGCAAATATCCTTTAATTTATGTCCAAAATTTTCCAAAACATTGACTAGGCCCACAATTTTCCATAAATACTCTCTTAAGTTTTAAGAGTACAAGTCATATTTTCCCAACTAGAAACAAATAAAACCATAAATCCTTCCAAAATGGTCTATTCCAGAAGTAAAAGGCAGTCACTTCAACCCCCACTGATCAGAGCTGAAGCTATATATCCCAAATGCATATCCATACCTGCACATAATAAAATTTAATGTATGTCAGTCATAATTGTTGTGTTATTCAACATTTAACCCATTGTGTTCAATAAATAACACCCAACCCATTCTATTTCCCATTAAAACAGATCAAAGCACATGGATCAACAAAATCAAATTCCTAGTCATTGGATCACATCCAAATCAATCCAGATCCCACATTCAAAATGAAGCCATTGCAATCCATGTCCATCCTTTCTGCCAATTAAATTCAAGTGAAAAAAACTATAAAAGAAATTAAACCACTACTGAAGTTGCATGTTTAACATTCAAACTATTCACCATCCTTGGAGACAAACCATCACAAAACATTTCATAGTATATTCAGGTTAGTTATTTCAATTACAACACATTTGTTTTACAATTTTATTTTCATTTCTCACAGTTTTTATTTGAATTTTGTTACAATTTTATTTT
>APFE030022024.1:90115-104152 GCA_000404065.3 Pinus taeda
AGCATTCAAATGCTCAAGACACTTCATCTGCCTTTCATATTTGCTTCAACCCATATTATCCTTCCCTTCATCAACTAAAACATCTTCAAATGGCAATAAAGTACAATAAGTTTGTCACTTTCATGCTCTTCAAAAACATCAGCGAGCAAAATAAGTGTGTCATTGTCATGCTCTTCAAAAACATCAACAAGCAAAATAAGTTTGTCATTGTCATGCTCTTCAAAAACATCAACAAGTGAATTAACATCAAAATACTGAGCTAAACATTATGTCTTTTTTTTACAACCCATTGACGAGAGATCAAGTCTAATGGGGGTGAAAATTTTTGGCAAATTTTTCTTACTAATTATTTTTGGCTACCATCTATTCATAGAGCATGTATAATTTATTAGAAGTAAAATTTTTGGTAATAATTTTGCTAACACCCATATATATTTCTGCAAGGGTTTTTTTGATACATATGAGTGTAGTTCGGTTTCACTAAATGATCTAGGAAATTATATGGAGGGACCAACTCAATTCTCTATAAGTTTGAACATCTACATAAAATCATAGACCCATGGCCTAACCATAGACTTTAAATTTGATATATTAAATACAATGGGATTTAAATTTGATATATTTGAACCTTATAACAAATTATATCTTAATCCTATTGCAAGCCTATGACTTAGTGCTCAAAATCCATATAAAGGGCCATTGTATAACAAAACTAACCATATTAGAGAAAAAACTTATTTTTCTAGGTAGTGCACTTTATAACTAGGTCCAAGGATGCGAATAAGGCTACCCTCAATAGCCACACAACTTGCAAAATTACCATGTCTTCCCAATCCAAACCTAGGATGTCTGTGAGCGTCTCCAACCTTGTCAAACTTTAAATGGAGACTTTACAATTTTTAAGATTTAAGGATTAAATTTAATTCAAACAACAGTAAGGCAGTGCACTTTATAACTAGGTCCAAGAAGACAGCTAAGGCTACCCTCAGCAGCCAAACAACTTGAAAAATTACCATGTTTTCCCAATCCAAACCTAGGATGTCTGTGAGTGTCTCCAACCTTGTCAGAATTTAAATGGAGCCCTTACAATGTTCAAGATTTAAGGATTTAATTTAGTTCAAGCAATAATAAGGCAATGCACTTTATAACTAGGTCCAAGAACACAACAAAGGCTACCCTCATCAACCAAACAACTTGCACTTTATAACTAGGTCCAAGAACACAACTAAGGCTACCCTCAACAGCCAAAAACCTTGCAAAATTACCATGTCTTCTCAATCCAAACCTGGGATGTATGTAAGTGTCTCGAACCTTGTTAGACTTTAAATGGAGACTTTACATTTTCAAGATTTAATGATTAAATTTAATTCAAACAATAGTAAGGAAGTGCACTTTATAACTAGGTCTAACAACACAACTAATTCTACCCTCAACAACCAAAGAACATGCAAAATTACCATGTATTCCCAATCCAAACCTAGGATATATGTGAGTGTCTCCAACCTTTGTTAGACTTTAAATGGAGACTTTACCGTTTTCAAGATTTAAGGATTAAATTTAATTCAAACGACAATAAGGCATTTCATTTTATAACTAGGTCCAAGAACATAGCTAAGGTACCCTCAACAGCCAAACAACTTGCAAAATTACCATGTCTTCCCAATCCAAAATTGAGGTGTCTGTTAGTGTCTCCAACCTTGTCAGACTTTAAATGGAAACTTTACAATTTTCAATATTTAAGGATTAAATTTAATTCAAACAACATAAAGGCAGTGCACTTTATAACTAGTTCCAAGAACACAACTAAGGCTACCATTAGTAGCCAAACAACTTGCACTTTATAACTAGGTCCAAGAACACAGCGAAGGGTACCTTCAACAGCCAAATAAATTGCAAAATTACCATGTCTTCCCAATCCAAACATAGGATGCCTGTGAGTGTCTCCAACCTTATTAGAATTTAAATGGAGAATTTACATTTTTCGAGATTTAAGGATTAAATTTAATTCAAACGACAGTAAGTACCAGATAAACATCTTAACCGGAAAAGGAATCATGTGTCACTTATTTTAGTTGAAATCCCCCCTAGAGATTCCTTCATGTTTGAAGAGTGTTATATATAGGAATAACAATAGTATTGACAAACTCAAGACCACTCCCTATAGAACGTATATTGAGCTTCTATTGACTGAAATGAAACTAAACAATATTGACAAACATGAAGCTAAACAATTTAATTCAAATAACGGTTTATAAAAAAGAACTAAACCAGATCAACATCTTAACTTGAAAGATCACTTTGTTTTGTTGAAATTCCTCCTATAACGCATAAAACATATATTGATATAATTGAAGGCATACAACCAATTCTAGGTCAATTTCAACATGCTAGTAGTAGTTTTCCAAGTACAAATACATTCATGATATTTTAAGTGTAAAAACAAGTTATCAAAACAATAATCAATAATAATTTTGAATACATACAAACAATTCATTATATAGATTTGATTTTTCAAGGATACTGTCAAAAATGCATATGTTTGAAAATCTCTTAAGCTACTACTAACATACATGTTGATAATTTCTTGTAATAAAGCATAAATATTTTGGCTTGTATGAAAGCATAATTTTCAATTATTCTTAACTAAATGCATGCAATAATTCTAGAGGTAGTTCCATCTATGGCAAGAGTTAGTTATGTTGCTTGTACAAGGAGAAGTGGTAGGAGAGTGACAAGGGGTACCTAGTTGTGATGCCCTTCATTAGATGAGGACAAGATAGGTGATGTGAATGTAAACAATGCTCCAAGCAATATTGTTGAGGATAACCATGCGACTGAAGTTGATGTTGTCACACCATCACGCACATAGCCATCATCAACCACAATCCAAGGGGTAAGTTCAACTAAATATATCAACACTATAAGAGGTTAGAATAAAGAAGAAATGTTAGCTACAATTGATGACATAGAGTTTAATGGATATTCGATTCATGCATATACAAAAAAACATGGTATTCCTCTCTCATCAATACATTATTGGATAAATTGACTCACTCATACAAAACGTAGAGGGCCTCTTAAAGTTATGATTGAAGAGAAGGAGGCCGAGGTGGTTGATTGGTGTAAAGAGATGGCCCAATTGGGACATGGGCTAGAGTTGATACAACTCAAATCCAGAGTTGCTCAAATCTATCAAGGGAGGCCAAACCCATTCAAATATGGGTTTCCTAGTAAATCATGGTGGTTTGGGTTTAAAAAAAGGCATCTAAACCTTGTATTGGGTACAGTTGAGGGCCTTGATAGAGAAAAAGTATTAAATCTGCACCCTGTAGTTGTATTTAAGTTCTATGACACTCTTTCTAGTGCATACAATAAAATTATTATGGTGCATGTTGGTTGCATTATAGGGAATATTAATGTAACAACATTTAATTGTCAATTCGAGAGTTTGTGAACATCGAAGCGAAGCACTGGAAATGCCAGAGAGAGCCTTTGGAAACCTGCAAAGAAAATTCTAGTTAACTTGTGCATTAATCTCAACAAATTAAATCGAATCTTGCACTTCAAAAGAAATTTGAGAAAACACCAATCCTGACAATTGAAATCATGGGAAAAATAAAAGGAAATCTTGCACTATTATCAATTGCGAAAGGAAACCCTAATTATGGGTAAACAGAAGGTAAATCCTAACTAGAAACCAAGCAATGTCGGAACAACACCAAAAAGGAAGACTGCAAATGCTGGAATAAATTCAAGAGAAATTCAAAACAAACCTCACAATGAGTCTGTACTTATTCTACCTCATCTATTGTTGCGTAACGAAATCCTTTTAAAGAAATTAAAGCTTGGCAAGTAAATTTACTATGTAAACAAATCTATGAAAGAAAATTATTTAATATAGATTCTCTCGCCTTCTTTGTCCCTAAAAATAAACCTTGGGAAGTTGACTAGAAGTCTAAAGGAAACTACAATGGGGGAGAAACATTGTTGATTTCAAATATAATGTAGTTTCCTTTCATCAATGTCGACTCTATTGTATACAGGAATCACAAGTTCAAATGACAAAAATGTATATGCGGTCTCTGCTTCTGAGTAAATATATGACTTCTGTAAGCATGGTCATTTAAGATTTAATAAATACTTCGATAATTCCAAAACCCTAATTACTCATAAAGGGGGAAATCGATCTCATATTCTAGAGCATGAACCTCTTGGATCTGGACGAATTTCAAGAATTTGAATTGCGCATTAAAAACTCATAGAGGCTGGGTATCAACACATAAGTTCACCTTGTGAATACAGAACAACTGGAGGTACATCTCATGACACGTAATTTGATCTAGTATTCAATATCAAAAAAAACTTTCTAAATTGCAAGAACAATTCTTCCAATAGCATATTCACACAGCGAATCAAATGAAATCAATTTTAGAGAAGGAAAGAGAGTGAAAATAATTAAATATTATAATCTGATCTTCCACACATTTCCCACACAACTAATGACAATTTAAGTGCAATCCAACCTAATGCTAAAATATTCAGAGCGGTGTCGAGTTGGTCTAGCGGCCAACCTAGCGAGCTCGCACCCTCTATCAACAACCTGATTCACAGAGGGATTAAAATCATAAAATGCATAAAATTATTAAACAGAACATAGATTGAAATGCCTTGATTAATCTTTGAAATCATAGTATTTACATCATGCAGGCAAAGATTAGACACCAACAAACGATGGGAGTGACCCATAAACTAACGATGCCTGCGTAATGCTACATTGGGACCGTCTCCTCCCCTCGTCCTTCTACGCATTCCTTTCGTGCATTTGTTTGCTCCAGGAAATATTTGAGTTTATATAGATATTGGAATTACAAATTGGTTTATTAACAAGTCAATCAAAATACAGGAGGGACAAATTACAAATCATAACAATTTTCCGTGGATAAAATCGGATTTGAAACTAAATGTCAAATAAATGAGCTAAATCTAGTACATAATGGGCTGTTTTGGTAAATCGTTCCTCTTTTCTTGGTATGAGATAGTTGTTGGACCAATTGCGATATTGACCAATCAATTGCTTCTCTGTGATTCAAACTGTCAGCCAAGTAATGTCCTCCATATTTGAGTAGTCTATGCACTCCTTGACTCCAGTGCAGGAACGTAACTATGGTGTAATAACTTGATGCGTAGTGTGGGAATATTTTTTCTCTAAAACAATCAATGCACTAGGAGATATTACAACTATCTTCTCACTGCCTAATCATAAGAGCTTCACACTGAGAACTGAAGTGCAAAAAAATTGCAAGCACTAAGGAAGTTGATTCCCATAAAGCATGTGTTTGTTGTGGATCAACTTGTAAAATGACTTTAGAGATTTCAATAATTCCACCAACATCTACAACTTCATTTGGCCGACTTATAGAGGCACTTTCAAGTGATTTTGATACTTTCTGTTGCAAGTTTGGAATTCCAACTCCTGCAAGTTGTACAAGTGGAACTACAACTTGTTGCGTTGTAATATCTTGTTGAAAATACTCTTGAGAAAGAAGATGCGAGAGTAATTAAGCTACATCTTTTCTACTCAGTTGAGAATAGACCAAATGCATGAAGAAGATCCTAGGTCCATGGATATGTATCAAATTCCTTACACCAATCATGAAGAACCCCAATGAGTCCACGGTCATAAATCACAAGCAATGTGTTTGGTTCACTGACAGAAACTACATTCATTACCCAACAGTCGATATGTTGATCCAACAGTGTTGTAGCATACTCACCAAGGTCAACCCTCATGTTCATCAAATTTCGAAACTTCTGTCTCTTCAATCCAAGCCTGCGTAAGTAGCGTTTCACAACCATATTCCAGTATCCAGTTTCTGCAATAAAAAATATATATTTTTGCTAGATATGCATCTATCTGTGTAGACTCCAATCTCTCAGGTGGAGTATGATCAGACAATACTTGATGTGCAGTGCATGGTGCAAGAACTCTTCAGAGTGCAAGAAGCCATCGTAAAATGGTGCAAGAATCCCAATACAAGAATTTGTTGCATGGTACAAGAAGGTGAATGTAGGACCAAGGCCTATTGGCATAGGAGAGACATGTATAAAAACATGATCAACTCATTTTTAAACCTGCAAACACACAAACTATTATTAATGATGTTTAAATTCTGTTAAAACAAGGGAAATAGTAAATACTTGCGACAATAACCATTCAAACTAAACAAAAGCATGAGGAATTTTTGAGTAAAAGGTTATATAAAGCAAGACAAAAGAGAGACCTAACATCCCCCCATGTTGACCATCTTGCATGTCCCCATGCAAGTAAATCAATTGTTGTATTGTCGCTCTCTTGAAAAAAAACAAAATTAAAAACATTTATAGGCATTCGTAATGATGTTCCTGCAATTCGGTGTGATCAACATTTCCTCTACTAGATAGAGCTTGTTCTGAAAATAGAGTGTCTACTGGCTCTTTATTTGTTTCGACTGATTTCAAGAAGATCTAACACAAGTGCTATCATAGGAATAATAAATTGCAAATGTGGTGTTATTACTTGAATAAAATAGCCAGCCTTTAAAAATTTCCAAAAATTTCTCAAAGGCCCTTGATTAGAAGTTTGACTTTAATATCCTCATTGTAAATATGAGTGGCATGATTTTAAAGTGATGGTGTTAAAAGTAGACATAATAATACCTTCCCACAGTGACCATTTTACCATTATCCTTGCATAGTTGAAGCTCCTCTCGTCTAGGCACAATGAATTACCTGCACTAAGGGTCCCATATCTATAAAAAAAAATCATTCCGAAAAGGTAGAACTCTAAGGTAGAACATGAGAATAATTTTGAAGCCATTCTCAGAGAGATATGATAATAAATTCAAGGAAAGACAAAAAAAACCAAGTAAATCACGGTGTAAAATTAACTTTAATACCACAAGGACGGCCCTGATTCCAGCAAGCATTTATAGCCTCAACAAGGATGCCTTTTAACCCCATGAAATTCTTGCGTCCCACCTATTAGATATAGATTCAAATTCCTTTAAGAGCATTTACTTTTCCTCCTTTTAGAAATTAATTGAAGGTCGTTTTCCTGGCTTGGTAACCAACTAACGACAGTTCCATTCACAAGAACTAACAAGAATGAACAAGTCGGCTCGTGATGAGACCTTTTATCTTCCACCTTTTTCAACTGAAAGCCATTACCCTGGCTTGGTGACCAGTAGTGGTAATGTCATTCTCCTTAGGACCCATGATCATAGTAAGTCAGATTGTAATGAGACCTCCTATCCCTCAATTAATTTGTTTATGTTTTTAGAACAAAACTTTGATTATGATTAACCTTAGATAGGTTACTTAATAGGCAGGGAAGAAAATATACTCCTTAAGAGCGTAGGATGACGTGAACAAATTTTAATGACTACTCCTTACTGGTTGGTCGTGCTACCCTAAAGACTTATTTTAAAAAAACATCTCATATAATGACTAAAAATATTCCTCGAGTTGGTCATGCCAGGGTCCTTATGAAACCTTTTTTAGAATTTTGTAGGCGTGGTCCACCATAGGAGGTTTTTCATCAATCCCTTCAAAGAGGGACTTGAAAAGGTTTTCTAGATGATAATTTTTTAGAATAGGAGAAAAGTATTACATGTAACTTATAGCAATACCCTTCACTAACATATTAATCAATAACCAAAGTCACTTTATAAAATATAAGGCATTTAAGTGTGAAGTTCTTCTGACAAGTCTTACCACGAGAGTGCATAATAATAGAGATTTTAAAAGCTGTGATTTTAGGGAATCACAGTCTCAAGAGTGTTGTTAAACATATTTATTCATTACTCTCGTATTACCCTACCCTATTTTAAAGAGAGAAATATCACCTTTAAGTGTAATCATACTTCCAATGTAGCCATGTGCATAATAGAATGTTGAATATACTCACACTTAGTTTTAAAGAATAAACTTCAAGACATACCAAAGTATGAGAAACCAGTTTCTTTAATTGACATGGTACCAAGAGTTTTTGAATGATGAGGAAATAAGGTGGGCCAACAACTGCTTGAAACCAGGATTCAATGGATTTCACATATTTATGATTCTCCAACTGATGTCATCTTTCGACAGTTTGATAGTCACTCTCCTGGAGGCACAAGGAACCTGGTGAAAGACAAAAGATAAATCCCTCAAGTTTGGGCTCAAATATTTTCTTTTCATATTGACAATAATGGTTAAGGGAAATTCTAGGGGTTTGAGCTTTAACAACATTTTCAGAATGAGTTCTAATGAAATATTGCTCCTCTAGTGGTATTTGAATTATATCTTCCCGGCGTCAATGTTCTATGGTAATGGGGGGAGTTGGAAAATGCATTCCCTTTCCCAACATGGAAGGTGTAACATTTTGTTCAATAAGGGAATCAGCAAGAAGAATATGTGTTTCAAATTGTTGTGCAACCTGATGGTCTAGATTAGGGTTTAGGATATGGTTTGGGCTAGGGTTTTGGTTAAGACTTGGACTAAGATTTAGAATTGGATTAGGATTAGGCTTTGGACTAGGGTTAGGTCTAGGTTTTGGATTAGGGTATGGGCTAAGGTTAGGTCTAGAGTATGGATTAGGGCTAGGTCTAGGATATGGATTAGGGTATGGGCTAGGATTATGTCTAGAGTATGGATTAGGGCTAGGTCTAAGGTATGGATTAGGGTTTGGGCTAGGATTAGGGTAAGATTGCACATGCAGTTGGGACCATGGAGGAGGATTACTTGGTGATGCATTGGAAATAAATTTTGGTTGTTGTTGATGCTCATGTAATTGAATTTTCATGGGATATTTCCCTAGAGAGAAGGATCCAAACCATTCTTGAGGCCATGGTAATATCTGGCTCAAGGATGAGGGCCAAGGAGAGGGCCAGTGTGGCCACGAAGTAAGGTAGTCATTTGGAGGAGGATTAAAATTTTTCCTTGAAATTGTAGGATTATAAACATGTTGAGGAACCTGCTTGGGATAATAAACATTATTCCAAGTATCAAATGGTGATGGGTTTTGAATTATACCTAGTAGTTTATTTGATTCCTTACTTTATTTCCTTAGTATCTTTAGTAATCATGGTAGTGATGGGAAACATTCTGTTAAATGATCCTCTTCACAAATTTTACAAACTTTTCGGCTACTAAGTGGATAATTTCCAATGAATTGTTTCTTTCTACAGTTGCTGCAAAAGATAAGTAGCGGTTCTTCATCCTTCTTTTGTTCCTCCTGCAAATCATCCAATTTTGAAATCAAAGATTTAATAATATTATTTTTCTTTCTACAGTTGTTGCAAAAGATAAGTAGCGGTTCTTCATCCTTCTTTTGTTCCTCCTGCAAATCATCAAATTTTGAAATCAAAGATTTAATAATATTATTTTTATGTTCAATAAAAATATTAAATTCTTCACTTGTTAATTCTTCATTGGATGAGTTGTATATCTCTGTAGCAGGATCAAAACTCCTCATTGAATGATTCCTCAAAATACCATTTTCCTATTTTGAACAAGACAACTGGTACATTTATTAGCACATGAATAGTGTGTATATATATATAGGTGGGTTCTTACAACACCAGAGAAAATGAAAAACCTTAAAGCAACAAAGCTATGCAGGAAAGAAATAAATTTAAAGAACATAAAAATGCAAGAGAAACTAGGTGAAGGAAAAAGCCAAATGCAACAGGTCAACAAGGTCAATCCTCTAAGTGCCTCCTTGGAAATGGTGCAAAAATGTTGGTTGCAGTATAGGGCATATTAATGTACCAATATTTAATTCTCAATCTGGGAGTTCGTGAACTTCGAGGCACAACACTGGAAATGCCAGAGAGAGCCCTTGAAAACTTGCAAAGAAAATTCTAGTCTAACTTGTGCATTAATCACAAAAAATTAAATGGAAGCCTGCACTTCAAAGGAAATTTGAGAAATCACCAATCTTGACAATTGAAATCATGCGAAAAATAAAAGGCAATCCTGCACTATTAGCAATTGCGAAAGGAAATTCTAATTATGGGTAAACAGAAGGTAAATCGTAACCAGAAACCAAGCAATTCCTGAACAACATCAAAAAGGAAGATTGTAAATGTTGGAATAAATTCAAGAGAAATTCAAAACAAACCTCACAACGAGTCTGTACTAATTCTGCCTCATCTATCACTGCGTAACGAAATCATTTTCAAGAAATTAAAGCTTGGCAAGTAAATTTACTGTGTAAACAAATCTATGAGAGAAATTTATTTAATATAAATTCTCTCGCCTTCTTTTTCCCTAAAAATAAATCTCGGGAAGCTGACAAGAAGTCTAAAGGCAACTACAATGGGGCAGAAACATTGTTGATTTCAAACATAATGTAGTTTCCTTTCATCAATGTCGACTCTGTTGTATAATGGAATCACAAGTTTGAATGACAGAAATGTATATGTGGTCTCTTCTTCTGAGTAATATACGGCCTTTGTAAGCATAGTAATTTAACATTTAATAAATACTTTGATACCTCCAAAAACATATTACTCGGAAAGGGGGAAATCGATCTCATATTCTGAGCATGAACCTCTTGGATCTGGACCAATTTAAAGAATCTGAATTGCACATTAAAAACTCATATAGGCAGGGTATCAACGCATAAGTCGACCTTGTGAATACAGAACAACTGGAGGGACATCTCATGACATGCAATATGATCTAGCATTCGATATCAAAAAAACCTTTCTAAAATGCAAGAACAATTCTTCTAATATCGTATTTATGCAACAAATCAAATGACAATTTTAGAGAAGGAAAGAGACTAAAAAGAATTAAATATTATAATCCAATCTTCCACACATTTTCCACACAAAAAATGAAAATTTAAACACAATCCAACCTAATCCTAAGAGATTCAGAGCGGCGTCAAGTCAGTCTGGAAGCCAACCCAACCAGCTCACACCCTCTATCAACGATCTAGTTCACACAGGGATTAAAATCATAAAACGCATAAAATGATTAAACAGAACATAGCTTGAAATGCCTTGATTAATATTTGAAATCACAGTATTTACATTGTGCAGGAAAATATTAGACTCCAACAAACAATGGGAGCAACCCACAGACTAACGATGCCTGTGTAATTCTACATTAGGACCATCTCCTACCCTCTTCCTTCTACGCATTCCTTTCGTGCATATGTTTTCTCTAGGCGGTATTTGAGTTTATATAGATATTGGAATTACAAATTGGGATATTAACAAGCTAATCAAAATACAGAAGGGACAAATTACAAATCATAATATTTTTCCATGGATAAAATCGGATTTGCAACTAAATGTCAAATAAAGGAGTTGAATCTAGTACATAAGGGATTGTTTTCATAAATTGTTCAGGTCTTTTCTTAGTATGAGGTTGTTGGTGGACCAAGTGAGATATTGATCAATCAATTGCTTCCCTGTGATTCAAACTGTCAGCCAAGTAATGTCCTCCATATTTTAGTAATCTACACACTTCTTGACTCCAGTGCAGGAAAGTAATTATGGTGTAAGAACTTGATGCATAGTGCATGAATCTTGTTTCTCTAAAACAATCAATGCACTAGGAGATATTACAACTATATTCTCACTACCTAATTGTAACAACTTCACACTGAGAACTGAAGCACAAAACATTTGCAAGCACTCAGGAAGTTGATTCCCATAAAGCATGTGGTGGTTGTGGATCAACTTGTAAAATGACTTTAGAGAGTTCAATAATGCCACCAGCATCTACAACTGCATTTGGCCAACTGACAGAAGCACTTTCAAGTGATTTTATTTCTTTCTGTTGTAAGTTTGGAATTCCAACTTCTACAAGTTGTACAAGTGGAACTACATCTTGTTGCGTTGTAATATCTTGCTAAAAATACTCTTGAGAAAGGAAATGTGATAGTAATTAAGTTACATCTTTTCTGCTCAGTGGAGAATAGACCAGAAGCATGAAGAAGATCCTAGGTCCGTGGATATGTATCAAATGCCTTACACCAATCATGAAGAACCCCAATGAGTCCATAGTCATAGATCACAAGCAACGTGTTTGGTTCACTGACAGGAACTACATTCATTACCCAGCAGTCGATATGTGGATCTAGTAGTGTTGTAGCATACTCACCAAGGCCAGCCCTCCTGTCCATCACATTTTGAAACTTTTGTCTCTTCCAACCAAGCCTTCGTAAGTAGCTTTTCACAACCATATCCTAGTATCTAGTTTTTGTAAAAAAAAAATATCATTTTTGCTAGATATGCATCTATCTGTGTAGACTCCAATCTCTCAGGTGGAGTATGCTCAAATCATACTTGATGTGCAGTGCATGGTGCAAGAACTCTTCAGAGTGTAAGAAGCCATCGTAAAATGGTGCAAGAATCCAAATACAAGAATCTGTTGCATGGTACAGGAAGGTCAATGTTGGACCATGGCTTGTTGGCATAGGAGAGACATGTATAAAAACACGATCAAATTAGTTTTAAACCTGCAAACACACAATCTATTATTAATGATGTTTAAATTTAGTTAAAACAAGGGAAATAGTAAATACTTGCGACAAAAGCCATTCAAACTAAACAAAAGCATGAGGAATTTCAAGTAAAAGGTTATATAAAGCAAGACAAAATAGAGGCCTAACAGTGTAGACCATATATGGAACTGTGATGAAACAGGTTTATAGGCAAGAAGGAATTGTGGCATGCAAGTAATTTCCAAGAGAGGGAGCCGAAACATGCCAAATATTTTTCCTAAGAGCAGGGAGTGGATAACTATTCTATGTTGTTTCAATGCAATTGATGCTTCAATCCTAGGATTTTATCTATTCAAAGTAAAAATCAACTGAAAAAATATATACAAAATTGTGAACCAAGTGCATGCATGGTTTCACATCCCCATGCATGGATGACTAGAGAACTTTTTTTAAATTGTCTTTGTCACTTTGTTGAGTCTGTACCAGGTGGTGTCTTACCTAATAACAAACACTTATTGATATTAGATGGCCATGGAAGCCACATTATTGTACAAACAATTGAGGAAGAAAACAATTTGGGCATCGACCTGTTAACATTGCTCTCTCATACCACTCACATATTGCAACCCCTTGATGTTAGCGTGTTTGGCCCTTTCAAGAATTATTTTAGGTCAGAGCATGCTGCATGGATGGCAAAGAATCTAGGGGTTGAGGTGAAAATGTTTAAGCTAGCAAAGCTTGCAAGTGTTTAAAAGGGCTCTGTCACCATCAAATATCAAGGTTGGCTTTAGGAGGATAGGAATCTATCCATTGAATTGTGATGCTCTTATGCCTGATATTGGTTGTAGCCAGGCGTTACATGTGGATTTTTAGGAAGAAGGGCATGTCCAAACAAGTGTTGAAGTGCAAGAAAAAGTAGATGACCAGGATGATGTGGTTGTAGCTAGTAATATGACTTCCATCTCTCAGGGAAACTTATATGGTGATGATGATGAACATGTATGTGAAACACATTATAATCATGAACAATTCATAGTAACATGGAGGTCGTTCTACCAATTCAAGCACATGAAACTTATGTTGCAGATATTGTTAATGGCATTGTTGAACATGCAGTTGAAAATGAAGATGTATTTGAAATGACATTGCTAATATTGCACTAGGAAGAAACAATGATCAATTGACATTGCCAAGCCAAGTAACCCCACCATCATGGCTGGCATAAGACATGATTATTTTGAATGAACATAGTGTCTCAAGAACCAATGAACAAATCATGAACATGCCTTCACAACCAGCAGAATTGAACAATGAATTTGTTCATTTTTTTGTGGACAATAGATCAATGGAAGAAGATGTAGCACATAATGAGGCATAAGATTAAGATAAAAATATAGTTCAATTAGTTTTCTTGGATACTAAAAGGAAAGTACCAAGCAATGACATGTAGGTGGGAGGGGTGGAGACTAGTATTCATTTGGGCCGAACTTCATAGTTAATCAGCTCAAAAAACTATATAAACCTATTAGTTGAGTCTGAAAAAAAAACATATATAT
>APFE030022024.1:124616-139508 GCA_000404065.3 Pinus taeda
ATTGATTTTGGTGATATTTTTTCTCTTGTTTCCAAGGTAACTTCTATTAGATTACTTTTATTTGTTGTTGCTGCTTTTGATTTTGAGGTAGAACAAATGGATGTGAGGACAACATTTCTTCATGGGGATCTGGAAGAGGAGATCTACATGAAGCAACTTGAAGGCTTTGGTTGACAATGGTTGATGATGAAGTTTGCAATTGTTTTGTCTCTTCGAATTATCTAATTGACCCAATGTAAATATTTTTGAAATAAATTGAAGAGAAATATTTTTTAAACATATATTCGACTTATCTCTTCATAGGTTTACTCATTTTTAAGTGTAAAGATTCTATGGATGTGGAATTATTTTCTGCATCCAGCAAGTGCCTACACTTGAAATTTAAATAAACATGTAAGGAGATAAATCAAAAGATGATTAAAGAAAGTAATTTTCTTTCTTTCGCTTTCAGAATTCATGTCTTATTTTAACTATGATTTTATTATTTTCCTTATGAGGCCCATTTTGGGCTTCAAATTTCCCCTAATGCAAGATCAAATGGCTATTTTGACTTATGAAAATAAGCATAATGATACACATTCAAATGTCCCGGTTAAGTTAAACTCACCTATTTAGTTCAATGATTAAACTTTGTAGCTTGGACACATGATCAATAAGGTTGTTTGGATCTCATCTTGGACACAACAAGACCTTATCCATGCAACTTGGACACATCAAGCAAGGTATCCATCTAACCTCAAAGATAGTAAGCTATATAATGCTTACCTTAGACACCAAGAAATTCTTACAACCACTATTACAACTAACAAATCTCTTGATGTTGGCATTCATTATGACACACACAATAATGGATTAATACACATGCTCCATCTATCAATTCTTAACACACATAGGATTAAAATTGTGTAGGTTTTAACCCCATACATAAATTACCTGCATACGAATTCTAAAACACAGAAAATAAATAATGCGAGAGCATAACACATAAAACACATATACACAGAGATTTTCCCCTGGATCCCAAAACTTGGACTACCAGCTTGATTTTTCATTATGTTCCTTTGAATGTTACAATACATATATATACATGTTGAAGCATCCAATACCATGGACCGAAAACCATTGTGTCCAAAACCATGGACCGAAAACCATCGTGTCCAAAACCATGTGTGAAAAATATGAACAAAACCATAGGTAGGTATCAGAAATTTGATACATTTATACGGGGACTTGGCTTCACCAGAAGCAAAGCAGATCATTGTGTGTATTTTTAATTAATTGATGACCGTGTTATTTATCTGGTCTTGTATGTGGATGATATGTTACTGGTTGGAAATGACAAAGAAGTTATCTAGGATTTGAAGACCCATTTGTCCTCCAAATTCGACATGAAATATCTTGGTGCTGCAAACTATATTTTGGGCATGGAAATCAAAAGAGATCAGACAAAAAGGAAGCTATGGTTAAACCATAGGAAGTATGTTGAGACAATATTGCAGAGGTTTAATATGCAGGATAGTAAACAGGTGAAGGTTCCTATTCATGTAGGTGTAAAGTTATCTACTGAACAATGTCCCAAGACACAAGAAGAGGAAGAGGACATGTCCCGTGTTCCATATGCAAGTGCAGTCGGTAGCCTAATGTACATGATGGTTTGTACTAGAGACATTGCACATGTAGTGGGAGTATTGACCAGGTTTATGTCAAAACCAAGGAAGGAGCACTAGAAAGCAGTGAAGTAGGTTTTTAGGTATTTGCGTGGCACAAGTGATTATGGTTTGTGCTACCAAGGAAGACAAGGATTGGACACAGGTTTGGATATCCATGGCTTTGTTGATGCAGACTGGGCTGGGGATCTAGATCAAAGAAGATCTACAAGTGGGTATGTGTTTAACCTATTTCGAGGTGCAGTCAGTTGGAGGAGTAAGAAACAATTTGTAGTGGCACTATCAACTACAGAGGCAGAATACATGGCATCCACTCATGCAAGCAAGGAAGCAGTTTGGTTGCAGAGATTGTGTTCAAGTATGGGGTTAGTACAAGGAGCTATAAGGATAGACTATGATAGCAAAAGTGAAATTTTCTTGGCAAAGATCCCTGCATATCATTTAAAGACAAAGCACATTGATGTTCAGTATCACTTTGTGAGGGATATGATAAAAGACAAAAAGGTGTTGCTAGTAAAGGTGGACACTTTGAAGAATATTATAGATGCATTAACACAATTTGTGAGCTTTGAGAAGTGCTCTTGGTGTAGAGAAACAATGGGCATTGCAGGGCTGGATAAATGACTAAGCTCGCTTGTGGCCCCCTGTGGAAAGAAAACAACAAGTGGGAGAATGTTGGGTTGTGTTATATTATTTCCACGACTAGCCCACATAGTTAACTAGGGGGTTAGAAGGGGGGCGAAGCCCCCCCTTCATTGCGTCGATTGCGTAATGGGGGGAGTCACAGGGGGTTTGAAGGGTGCAGGTAACCCCACTCTATGGGGTCCGGGGCAACGACCTGAATTGTTTTTGCTTTGGACCCTAATATTAGGTTGGACGAACCTACCTATGGTTTTGTGCATGTTTTTCGCACATGGTTTTGGACGTGATTGTTTTCGGTCCATGGTTTTGGACACAATGGTTTTCAGTCCATGGTATTGGATGCTTCGGCATGTATATATATGTATTGTAACATTCAAAGGAACATAATGAAAAATCAAGCTGGTAGTCCAAGTTTTGGGATCCAGGGGAAAATCTCTGTGTATATGTGTTTTATGTGTTATGCTCTTGCATTATTTATTTTCTGCATTTTAGGATTCGTATGCAGGTAATTTATGTATGGGGTTAAAACCTACACAATTTTAATCCTATGTGTGTTAAGAATTGATAGATGGAGCATGTGTATTAATCCATTATTGTGTGTGTCATAATGAATGCCAACATCAAGAGATTTGTTAGTTGTAATAGTGGTTGTAAGAATTTCTTGGTGTCTAAGGTAAGCATTATATAGCTTACTGTCTCTGAGGTTAGATGGATAGTTTGCTCGATGTGTCCAAGTTGCATGGAAAAGGTCTTGTTGTTTCCAAGATGAGATCCAAACAACCTCATTGATTATGTGTCCAAGCTACAAAGTTTGATCATTGAACTAATAGGTGAGTTTAACTTAACTGGGACATTTGAATGTGTATCATTATGCTTATTTTCATAAGTCAAACTAGCCATTTGATCTTGCATTAGGGGAAATTTGAAGTCCAAAATGGGCCTCATAAGGAAAATAATAAAATCATAGTTAAAATTATAAAATAAGACATGAATTCTGAAAGCGAAAGGAAGAAAATTACTTTCTTTAATCATTTTTTGATTTATCTCCTTACATGTTTATTTAAATTTCAAGTGTAGGTACTCGCTGGATACAAAAAATAATTCCACATCCATAGAATCTTTACACTTAAAAATTAGTAAACCTATGAAGAGATAAGTCGAATATATGTTTAAAAAAATAGTTCTCTTCAATTTATTTCAAAAATATTTACATTGGGTCAATTAGATAATTCGAAGAGCCAAAACAGTGGCAAACTTCATCATCAACCATTGTCTCACTTTTGGCATATATGGGAAGAATGCATCTAAAGAGTTGGTGAGGGCTTGTTGTACAAGCTTTTCCACCTTTTATATTACTTTGAAAAGAGTTGTTGAGGAAAAAGAGAGCCTAAGATCTATTTTCTGCACTACTAAGTGGGAAAGGCCTCTCCTTTCAAAAGAAATGAAGGGAAAAATGTCAAACAAATAGTGCTCAATAATGACTTTTGGGAAAATGCTGACAAGGGTTTAAAAAAGTGTGGCCCAATTGTTAATGTGCTTCACATGGTTGATGGTCACAAAACTTGTATTTGTTTATGTGAGCATGGATCATTGCAAGGAGGCCATTGAAAGTGATTTTAATAATGTGGAAGCTTATTACCAAGAGATATGAGAGGTAGTTGATCAAAGATCGAAGACGATGCATAGTCCATTACATGCAACAACATTCTATTTGGACCCTAGAGTGTTTGCAATATTAAGACATAAATATGAAGAATTCATGAATGGACTTTACGAGACTATTGAAAAGCTAAATCCAAATCCAACAATTACAGCTTTGGTTAGATGTTAGTTTAGGGAATATAGGTTGGAAGAAGGAGTATTTGGAACAAAAGAAACAAATTATGATAGGAGCATAAGTGATCCAGCAATATGGTGGTACTTTTATGGATTAGGGGCACCATAATTACAAAATTGTGCAGCTCATGTCTTAAGCCAAGGATCAAGTGCATCAACGCGTGAAAGGAATTAGAGTTCCTTTGACCATATTCATTCTGAGAAAATAAATAGATTTCTATCTAGAATATTATAATATGTTGTTTATGTCTATAGTAACTTGGAGTTGGATATGAATAATGTGGCTAAGTGTCATCCAATTCCTCTACTCTATGTATCAATCGTATTCTTGATGCATTAAGGGATGAAGATGATTTTCACATTGATAGTGATAGAGCTAGTGCAAAATTTAGTGATGAATTTAGTGCTCTTGCTTCTAGTGGATTCATAGCCCTAGTGCTCTTAATGATATATAACTTTTTAATGTAACCCAATAGGCCACAAGAACATAAATAATAAAACTTGTGTTCACATTTTTAGTTTTCTTTTTGCATGAACAATTTTCTAAAGCTGCCAAACTACTTTATAAAATTATAGAACAATGAAAAATCCATTTCCATTAATGAATTGGCAGAAAAACATCTTTGTTTAATGAACTGGTTGCATTACTTTTAGTCATTTTAATTTTTGCATCTTTGGATTCTGTAGACTGTACCTTGATTCTTGGATCCTCTAATATTTATCCTATTAATGTTGATTTGATCAAGCATAGAATTTCTAGAAGATAAATGTTCCTTATTTGTTTATGAATATGCATAATTATTATAGTTGGTGTTCTAAATTTATTTGTTTTGTAGTTTTTTCAATCATGGGTACAAAAATTTTAAAGTACAAAAGTTTTAGTTATAGCATCTTGTAAGATCAAGAGGGTTTATTGGGCACAAAGTCTAGATTTCAATTTCGTTTTAATATGTTCCTATTTTCAAGTAGGTTTTCTACCACCTACACATTGTACACTGAAAAGAAAGTGTGCTAACATTGGAATTAAGATTGAGTTTCACTTTTCCCTATTGTCTAAAGATTTTGAAAATGTTTATTTCCAAGTCCATCCCTATTTGGAAATATTTAACATTTTCCTAACTTGGACTTCAAAACATTTTTCTTTTATTAAGGAAAATTTGACAAAATGTTGATGGTAAAACATGATCATGGCCTGCTTGTTCACATTTCTATCAAAGCATTTACAGTTTCAATTATTAAAATTGTCACACAATTTACTTCGTAGAACATGATTACAATACTTATCCAATTCAAAGTAATCCTCCTTTCTAATAATCCTCGTTTCTAATAAGTCTTGTAAAAGGAAAACCAAGAACATACAAATGTACTAATTTCTATTTGAAAATTAGTGGAGATGAAATTATGTTTGAATTATAGCAGGAAAAGCCATTCATTCACGAATACTTGTACATAATTGGATCCTTCAAGAGCATATTAGATGCATTTTTCCTTGGTTTCTGTGTGCGTATAATTGAATTAAGCATCCCTCATTAGTAAATGGATAGCCTACAATAATGTCCCGTAGTCCACCTTTAGATCCCCTTCATTTAATATGCTTTTGGTAATATCCAATGTCGACAAAAGAGCATAAGCAGTGTCATTTACAATGAAAAAGGTAAATACCACAAAGTGACTAATAATGGATATGGAACACCATTTTTTGAATATCCTCCAAGTTTAAAATTTACATTACAACTTGTAGTCATAGTCTGTAACAATTTTGTATATATATTTCAATGTCCTTTTCAAATGTATCTTGCAGTGTAGGTTGTAATAGTTATGTATATATGTGTTTCTCAGCCTGCTATATGTGTTTAATTTGAACTTTAAAATTTTTTCAATTTATGTTTATTATGATATATATAAGATATATATATTAATATATATATTAATATTCATTTTAGTAATGTCAAATTTAATGTTGACTTTTATCGCCAAAATTCGAAGTGTCCAACTTTATTCAAATTTCAAAATCACAAAACACAAACACAAACTCGGCGATAGTGTATAGACAGGCATCAACATTGCATTGAAGATGCAAAAGAAATCGGATTACATTCCTCTTCCATTGAAAATGACTCATATCCATTTCATAAACATCGTGAAAAACCTTCAAAACAAGAAGTCACGAAGATAAAGAAGGCTTTGCTTTTAGATAAAGTGAAAAAAAAATCCATAGGAGCTCTCCCACTTTGCCCAATTTCAAAGAAATGGAGATTATTTTAATGCTTTATTTATTTAGTTATTTTTAAAGTGTTCACAAAATTTTAAATAAATGGAGATATTTATCATGTTCTTATACAAGTTTAGCCAAATTTTGAAAAAATGGAGATATTTGTCGCCCATTTTTCAACATATTTCTACATTTTACGAAATATTTTTTTATACATTTTACCAGATTTTGAAGAAGTGGAAACATATTGGGTAGAGCTTTTACATAGTTTTTTTTACAATGAATTTAAATGTTTTATTTTAAAACTTCCATAATATTATTCAAATTTAAACTTATAGTAGTTTGTAAACTTACCATTTTTTATATTTTAAATTGTAGTGTGTGTGTGTCTCATTACAAAATACTTCTATTTTGAAGAAGTGGAAGCATATTGGGTAGAGCTTTTACATAGTTTTTACAATGAATTTAAATGTTTATTTTAAAACTTTCATAACATTATTCAAATTTAAATTTATAATAGTTTGTAAACTTGCATTTTTAAAACTTATCATTATGTAATGACTTATATATATATATATATATAGAAGTCATTACAAAAAGATAAGTTTTACATTGATAACATATGTCCTCCAAAAAGTAAGTCTCCAACCAGATAAGAAAAATTAAGCATGAAGACTAAATAACAATAGACATGGCATTTACATCCATTGACATCCATTTTCCAATAGTAAAACTAACACCTCCAACTTATGCTAGGGAAATTGAATCACTACAAAAGAAAAGTCACATAGTAAAAAATACCACCAACAGAAAAATAATGGAGAAATTAAGCCATGGCGGCCATCCTTTTGCTTTAAGAACCATAGAATAAATTAAACACCTCCACCAAAAGTGTCACATTGAATATAATGCCACTTTATGTTGTAAGTGCATTAGATTCCACCTCTTTGCAAGAAAAATGCACACTAAGTTTCATAGCAAATAGACTATCGTCGTTTGTTGTAGAGAAGAGAGGTACATATGTGCCATTTTAGACAACCAAAAAAAACCCTAACAACACCTTCCCAAAATCCGTGGAACAAAATGTCATTGCATTTGAAGGCAAAAAAAAAAACTGCACAATCCAATCCCATTAAATGGATATGGTAACTAGTGAAAGTGGAGATGTATGAGATTGTGGAGAAGTGGTAGTTGGTGGAGCATTGATAATAGTAGGAAGCTCCTTGATCTCCTCATATTCAAACTATATAATTCTCAACCCTTCACAAATGTGAGACTATATCATCCATGAAGAAATGAACATTCTTGAGAAGTCACTTGATATCCTCTTACCCTACAAATATTTTATAATTGTCCACTTGCACATCTATGAGAACCAAATGAAAGAGGGTATCCATATGTTGATGCACAACAAGAGAATTTAGAAAATGTAGTCTCCTCTTTATGAATTTCCCAGGGTATAGAGTCCATTTGAGGTCTTCTACACCCACCTTTGAATCAAAGAAGTAAGGCCTTTCACCAAAATCCCTAGATTCAAGGTGACGAATTGTTTTTCAAACCTCCATAAGGATCGAATCAAAATAGGTTGCAACCAAATTCCAACCAAACAACCATCTATATTGAGAAGTAGAGCTACTAGCACCCCTTCTATGACTTTCCATTCTCTATTGAGGAGGCATAGTTACAAAGAGAAGTGGATGAAACACACATACCTAACCAATACAAGGACGAAGTGGACAATACCCATAGTTTTGGACCCTCGAAAAGGAGAAAAATCATATCATCCCCAATTTTCCATGATTGGAATTTGTAAACAAGAAATACTAAGCTATAAAATCAATAGACTATTGACAAAGTAATACCCAGATTTTTAGACCCTCAACCAGTGCAATATTAATACCCATATTTTTGGACCCTCATCTAGAGAAGAAGCAAGTTGTCCCCAATATGCCTCAAATGGAACCCATGGACAAGAAATGGTAAGATTTAAGAACGATAGAGTACAAATCCAACATCTTTGAAAACCGCACGAGAACTACTCGACATAGATATAAGGCAACTACACAAGGCCAAAAATTGGAGACCAAGGTTGACCACGAAACACAAACTATGGTTGGCCACAAAACACAGACTTTGGCCAAAATGGACAAAGACCAAAAGCATGAAACAACACAACCCCAAATTTCCCTCCTAAATAGTAAGAAAAAGTAATAACACTAAAACCATAGGGAAAAATTTCTAGGATACCATACACTACAAACCAAGACAGGAAAATTGAATGACATGCATGCAGAATCAATTCCTTGGAGTGTCAAGGTGGGTAGAACCATGACCAATTCGAACACTGACCTTGACGCAGTATTGTGCAAGAATAGGATAAAGAACATTTACCCACTTCTACACCGCAAAAGGTTGTGAAAGAGGTGTGAACAAAGTCCAACTTTCCCTTAGAACAATGAAAAGTCCCTAATTTGTGCATGACCCCAAGATGAAAGGTACACCATGACAAAGAAACATAAGTGACAAGGTGAGGAATTCTCCTCCCTGCCACCCTAGATCACCTGGTACCTCTTCCACCTTGTAGTATATCCTGTTTATTTATAAGAAGAGGACAGAAGAGAATGACGCAAGGTGGAAAAATAGTTTTCATGCCTCAACAGGACTAGAAATGGACAAGTATGATCATGGCACACATTTGGAGAAAAGCATTCCTCAACTGGTGCGTACATCCATCAATTTTCATGTAAAAACCATAACCACATTCATCAACGAAATTAACCAATACTTCCTAGTATATCCAACTTATTGTTGCAGAGATACCTAGAACATGATGTAGGGAATAAACGCAAGCCTTCGCCAAACTCCACCAATCACCATGCATTTATGATGAAACAACATGAGTTAGGGTCATCCTTCTATACACCCATTTCCTTAACACGATATGATAATGGGAGGACATTGTCACTTATGCACACATTTTAATATGGACACCTTGTAGTCATTGTTTACACCCCCACAGGGAGCCTACATCAAAATATTTGTTTTCCATTTTGAGCAGAGAAGTTATACTTTGCCTTCCCTCTTCCCAATATGAAATAGGCCAAGGAATATCCATATCAACACCTATAAAATGACAACCCATGTTAGTGAGATAATCCACTACTCCATTTCTAACTCTCTTCGTGTGTTGTACAAGGACATATTGAAATCGTTCCAATAGCTCCATGATATTTGAAACCACTCCTTCTAACCACTAATTATGAATGATATTGGAAGAAGGTTATTCATTTAAAAATTATATGATCACATTGATTAACAAGTAACAAATTGGCCATCAATTTGTAATAATTTGAACCCTCCTTGAACAACGATTTGGAGCCCTTTCTCTAATGCCATGAACTCTACTAAGTTTTTACTGGAAAAACCATAATCCACTACATAAAATGATAAGGGAATAAATTTCTCATCCCTAAAAATTCCCCCAAATCTCACGGGCCCCATTTTACCCTTAAAAGCACCATCAAAATTCAATTTAATAAAATTACTAGGAGGAGGAAAATCAAAGGAGTTTACAACAAAAGATTGATTTTGAGTGGATACACAAGAAGAAGTTGTCATTTCTCTATCCAAGTTTAGGTTATGAAGAATCAAAGCCTCTATTTCATCAACTTCCCAACCCGTTGAAGACCATGGTATATATAGAAGATTTTCTCGTAAGTTTTACAAAATATGATCTCTGAACAACTGCGGACTTCATTCTTTCTGTCGAAAAATATGATTATTACACTCCTTCCATAAATTCCATAAAATGAAAGCAAAGACTAAATTCTAGACCTTGTTAATGATTATATTCTTAAACTGGATAGTTGACCATTGATTCATTTCCATCTTAAGGTCTTGGGAATTTACTCTATGACAAGAAAAAAGAGCAATAATTATTCCCCATACTTCCACTACAAAATCACATGAAAGGGTAATATTTTTCATTAATTGTTGTGCCTTGACACAAAGAAAGCAAAGAAAAGTTCCTTCAAAACTTCTCGTATGATTTTTTTCCCAAGCTAGAAGATGATTCCATGCTATTAACCATAAAAAGGTTTATATTTTAGGCCACGAATATTTGAACCAGATCTAGCTCCAGGTATTCTCCTTCTCTAACTGCAAATGACTCTCAATATTAGATTAAGCTTCTTTAACTGTGAAAGACCCATGTTGGAGTGTACCCCATCATAATATGTCTTCTTCATTAGAGTAACTAATCGTGCTTACACAAAGCTCCTAAGATAAGAGATCCCATGGAAGAGATTGTGAAAATGGAGGCCAATCAATTTGTTGATTCCAAATCCTCTAGAATGTTGCATCAAAACCTTGTTTCCAATAATCAGAGATGTTGATCATGCCCATATTTTCCGTAAAAAGTTGGATCTCTATAAGTTTTTCTTTTTTGTTCAATCATGGAATCTCTTTCCCAGATTCATCTAAGAAGTTAGCTTTATCTATAGACTTAATCTCCTAGAATAGATAGCGTCAGACCATATTTTTACTATTTTTAGCCCACATCCATAAGCCTGAGTATGAAATAGTCGAATCAAAACGTAATCCCTCCTCTAGAGTAAGAAATCAAGCATACTTATCTATCCAAATTTGTTTCCATAATTTATCACGTCCTTTCACCAATTTCCACCATACTTTAGCTCCAAATGCAGTGCTCATAATATCTGAGTCACATAAGCCTAGTCCTCCCAAAATTTCAGGTATAATAACTCTCTCCCATCCAACTAATGATCATCTCTTGCCTTTGTTTGAACCTCCATAGAAAATCTCTCCATAGAGTTTTGAGCTTGCATCCTATGTTGTTGGAAGTGGCATGGTCACTAACTAATACATTGGGATGGCCCGTAGCACCAATTTAGTAAGAACCATCCTACTTGAAAATTTTAAGGTTCTAAAAGTCTAGTTTTGAATTTTTTTGGACATCTTAGTTAATAAATCTTGCCAACAAGAGATTTGTTTTGAATATAACACCAGTGGTACCCCCAAATAATTCACCGGGAGCTGGCCTCTGTGAAATTATAGAACACGAGTTAGATAGTGTTGAATAGATTCCTTACAATTAAAGAAAAATACATTGGTTTCCTCTTTGTTAATAACAATATCAAAGGCGAAAAAAAAATTGTAATATATTTTGAAGGCCTTTAATTTCACGTAGTGTGGGTAGACCAAATAAATAGATGTCATCAACAAATTGTTGATGTGTGAGCGAGAAAACCTCCCCAAATAATTGAAGGCCTTTAATATGACCCTTTATCCGAGACCAAGATAAAAATCTACCCATTCCTTACATAGCCAAAATGAAAAGAAATGGTGATAAAGTATTCCCCTATTGTAACCCTCTAGAAGAACAGAACATAGAAGACAAGAAGTCGTTAACTAAGATAAACAAAGAGGGGGGTGAAATAAGAGAAAAAACTCAATAGATACACTACCAAGAAAAGTCCAATGCATCTAAAACTTGGAGTAAATAATCCCAACTAAGGCAATCATAAGCTTTTGACAAGTCCAGTTTAATCAACATACTTGGTTTCTTCATAGTTTTAAGGGAGTGAATAACTTACTAGCCAGTGAAAATACCATCCATGATCTACCTTCCTTCCATAAAGCTCATCTATTCTGGATAAAAAAGGATGGAAAGCAAAGGTTTCAGACATTTGACCATAACTGTACAGATGGATTTATATATAACATTACATAAGACTATAGGTCAAATGCCCTGTGGATCCTCTAAGCGTCCATCTTTAGGTACCAATGTAATGAAAGTCACATTGAAACCCTTCCAAATCGACTGAGTTTGTCTAGATTCCTTCACTAATTCATATATCTCTTGTCCAATAAAAGACCAACATGCTTGATAAAAATTCGAGATGGACCCATCATGCCCCAACGCTTTGTTTTTGCATACTCATTACTACCATTTCGACTTCTTGAAAAGATATAGGTTGCATCAAAGCTAAATTCTACTCTTTAGTGATAATTTGAGGTATACATGTTAAGATCTTACATATATGTACTCATAAATGAAAATACATTTCAGACAATATACCCTGATTATAATTGATCAATTTCTTCTCAATATGTGAATGGAGGTTTTTTTTAGTACCATATGACCCCAACATCCTATTATTGTGGCATCGTTGTGTTAACAGTGCTAGACTTGCCAACATTTAGGCGCTCTCCTCGATATGAAGTACCAATTAGACCTCACACCATTTGGAGTAGGAGCCCCATCCAGAATATGGGTCGGTTGCTGAAGCAATGGGTTTTAATGATGTGCCTTGGTTGCAATAACATGCAAAGTGGTGTATTTGTGACTTCAGGAAGCAAGTGTGTGACTCTGTGGAGGGTCAAGTGCAATGTATGAAAGGTTATAACACAGCGAGGGGAAATGAGTTAGCCCCTTAGAATCCTAGAATAGCACGTAGCTTGAAAAGAACACACGATCATAAAAGACATCACAAGTTAGCCTGCAAAATAGTTCACAAGTTAACCATGATGGAAATATACAACAACACACATTGAACAAGATTCATACTAATGCAAATGACATATTTCATAAGTGTTAGAGTAAGTGAAACAACATACATTGCAAACATAACAAGAATAGTCCTACTATATTCACAACACATGCATGGAAATGTGTGGCTCTGAGCTTTTATTAAAGTGAAATTTCCAAGCATACGTATACCATTAACGAACCACTAGTGCCAATAATGGAACATGAATTCTACACCTGCTCCTGCAAAGAAAGATTCTCCCTCTATGCTACGAAGAGTCCAAGGCTCTCAACAAAACTCCCAAGCTTCTGATCCTAAGCTAAAAGCCTAGCCAAAAGCTTGGCTACCAAAATCCATTTACATGAGTTATGAGGACATATTTATAACAAAAGGGGTGACTGTTCATCTCCCTTTTGTGACTCTTGGACTTCTTTTATGATTGTTCAACTTATTTACAAAATGACTCTTCACATTCCATAATTGACACTTGGAATTCCACTTACAAATTAATTACAAAAGAATATTACAATATATTCATACCCATATAGGACAAAATTTGGTAGAGCCAACTAAACAACTTAATAAGACAAATAAGTCAAGCTTGATTTTGAAGAAACTCTAGCTCAACAAATTTGACTTGTAAGTTCTCGGTTACATGATGGTGCTAAGCTCTGTACTATACGATGACTTCCCCAAACTGTGCGATGGGATCAAGCTGAAAGCCGACTCTAACCTCCATGGCATTCGGGTACACTGCTTTGGAACTAGCCTAAATTTACTTCTTTAGTAGGAGCAACATGGTATTGATCTAAACAGAGCCACCAATGTAATTTTGTATATTCTTCCCATTCACTTCAAGATCTTCCTCGATAGTGATATGTATGAACCGATCCAATTATTCTTCAACCTCCTGCCTAGCCTAATTCTTGTGTTTGGATTCAATGAATGAGCCAAGTGATGGGATCTTATACGATTTCACCATGAAATCCACATTGTTTTACAATCGTGCATATGAGGAATGAATATTGGCGATGAATGAGGTGAGTTGTTTGTTACTCTAAATGATCATCTACATTTTTTATTTCTCCAACTCTTCTTGTTTCCCTATTTTCTTCGCCAATTCAGATGGTTCCCCTTGGTATTACATTGACCACTCATGCATGGAAGTGATGGATGTATGGATAACATAGAGGGTTTTAGCATTATCATTACACTTTTGTTGCATTCCGTGCAAGAAGAAAACTTCTTTATGCACAATGACAAGATCCTCATAAAGGATCCACATGCTTTCTCCCAATGTCAATATTTTAGCAAGTGTGGTTGCCTTAAGTTCTTCTAGATATACTTGTATGGGAGATGCGATTTGGGCCTCTGCTCGAAGTTGTTCGAATTATTGCCTTGTATCCTATAATTTCTTTGCCAACTAGTTTTTCTCAGTGATCAGATACTTTGTGTTTGACTTAGCACCTATGAAGGCCAATTTGGTTGCGACAATGGCATTCGGATTACTTCTGGTGTCTCTCATAATCACCTTTTTTCTAATTGAATGTAGGAATGCGAGATCATTCAGAAAATGTTTCTTCCTTACTTATGAATCTTCTTCTAAAGTTTGTCATAAGTCAGATTGTACATGTTCATGACCAGAACCATCAAGAGGAACAATTTCTTCTTCCTCACTTGGAGCTTGCTTTACTATTGGAGGAGGCGAAGATTGAAGGGTGACCTGCTGAGTGCTCAGCATCAGATCAAAATCTTGGTTCAACAGATCTGGTTCCACTTCCATATATTGAATCACAATCAACTTCACAATTTCTTGAGCGAGCTCCTTGTCCTACAATCGTTCACTCTCCTCTCCTAGTATTAGGTTCTTCTCTTGTTCCTCGGCTTATTTCTATGCTACTTCTTCTTCTTCTATTCTCTACCTTTCTTCTTATTCTTGTGTTTGTATTTCTTCCTCCAATATCATATGCTCTTGTTCTTCCCT
>APFE030022026.1:2134-20632 GCA_000404065.3 Pinus taeda
GAATCATGACAGCTACTTAATTATATTATTATTATATTTTTTATTTTTATTGTTTATGCATTGCAGTATAAATGTTTATTCTAATTTTAATAATAACAAACCAGGAATAGAGCAACTAAGAATTAATTCTTACATCATCTAAAATAGATTTCGAAAACAATACTTTAAACAATGTATACATATCATTTCATTTAGGTTTAATAATTCTCAAAAAGGAAACAAATCAAAAATGTGTACTCTTCATATTTATCACAACTATTATCAAAACGATTAATCTCCATGCATTTTAGGTGATGGTACAATTATCCTTATCTCACATTCTTTTGTGCAACTAATTGATATAGCTGAGTGGTTTCACGGTGGTTGAATTATTCAATGCGTTATCATTTGTAGAAAATGGGTATATATATCAACCTTAGTAAGATTATTATAATGACAAAGGAATGAATATTCATGCCATTTTCACTTCCATGGGACTTGTGGCACAATTCTCAAATATTTCCTATTTATAGTTGACAGTAAGCATTCTTTTACTTATGGTCTTACTTTATGCTTGACTCTCATAGCTACAGATCTGGATAGCTCGTCCCTAACCAAGCTCGGTTATTTATCGAATCCTAATACTCTTGAGAAAAAGGTAAGAATTATACTTCCCCACTCTTATCCCTTCATGACTTAGAGATAAGCTATGAGATATGGCATCTTTATCTATAGAGGATCATCATCCTACCGCGACTGGATAGATACGCCATCTAATGAAAGGAACAATGTTAAAATTTTATTGGAAAAGCAATGAATCATTTTCTTTTACTCGTATACAGAGATAGTCATTGTTTTTACTACCATTTTATAGCCATCGTGCATTTTTATCCCATGGTAGATAGCATAAAAGCAATGGAGTCTGACTTTTCCTACCTCTTCGCAGTGCAATTAGGAACCGCAATCAACCAAGGTTTTGTGTTGAGAAATTTTTCCTTAATTGTTCAATGCATTTTTGCCTATAGTATGAAGGCTAGTGGAAAAAGGAAATAGTAGTTTCTTATCCTACTTACATTCGTCCCTGGTGATAGCCCATGGTTGGCAGAATGTTACTGTGATTTGTGACGACCTTTCCCAACATATTATGTGTGCCTCTTTGCAAGCATTTTTATATGCTTAATTTCCCAACTGCCTTTAGCTTGACAATCATCGTGATCGAAGACTGTCATACTGAAAGGGGAATTTATGTTTTTATGTTATTCAAGGGTGTTGTTGCTAAGCCCATTAGAGTGTCGTTCTTGCCATGGAGATTAAAACAATAATTTCTAACTTCATCGAAAAGTCACATAGGGGTAAAAGAACACCTCGAATAATGCTATCACCTCTGATAAAAATTCCCTTCTTTCATTGCCTAGATACTACTACCTTGTATGCAATTCCAAGATGCAAGTTAGTCATTGTGTTTTCTTTCAAAATATTCCTGGTTGTCTTCGATTTCAGAAGGTGGAGGAAGAAACAAAGAACAACGTGTGTTGCTGACATGGCTACCACGTCAGTCGAGTTGTCAATGTGGGAAAGGTTGTGGTGAATGCTTCAATGTCATCAGTTTCCTTCTATTGGAATTTCATTTGCATCCAATATACCTATTAAGGTCGATCATCATTCTGTATCATACTCCCACAATAGTGCGCGCCCATGTTCATGGGCCCATGCATGAATAATATGGGAAGTTATAGCTTATTTGACCTTATATAATGTCTCCGCAATTCGTCATTATATGAGGTAGGTATCAATATAGTTTATTTCAAATAGTGATATTAGTTTTCCTCACATTTGACCATTCAAGGAAAGCAATGAAGACCTTAATACATTTTTCGATCAAGGGGCTCTTTGGGCTTCTAAGAAATTATTAAACGTTGGCCATATTTCTCTCTGTTATCTTATGTATGGCAAGGTTAAACTCATAATTTACACTACCTTCTCTTTATAATCATAAGGATCTCAGGATTCTCAGCCAATAGGTGCTTCCTGCAACCAAGTATGTCACTGCATTGGAATATGTGAAGTATAGCATAGACACAGTTATGTATATGTCGAGACTAGTGCTTTAAGACAAATTCGTATTTGTTATTACAAAGATTGGGTTTTCTTGCAGCTTGTTCTAGCTTCATGAGGAAGAGACATGTGAGTTCATATCATCATTTAAACCATATACCCAATGTAGTATAATATAGAGTCCAATGACACATGTTCGAGGAGAGTTCCTCTAAAGATTAGGCACACTATTTCATTGACCTTGACATGCAATTTGTAATGGCGTACTAATTATAACCACTAAACAGTTCATAATTATTAATGCGCATGATATATATTGAATATCATGGGTTTTCTTTCACATACGCTATCCCATTACTCTTTTACATATCACGGGTATGATTTCACCTCTGATACCATTTGTAATAAAAATAAAATTCTAAACCATGAAATCCTCTCGTAAATATACTGGTTGATTTTGATCGATGGTCATATCATTTTATGGGTTCCTCCATGCTTACTTTGCTATTATATTGTCAATGCTTTTAATATTTATATTAAATCTTAATGAGTGAAGACTTAACATATAGCCTCCTTATTCAATTTTGTGGTAGGGAGGGCAAGTTAATACTTAAACTTATCCATATGCTTTGGTGGCGAATTGACCCATAGGCCACAAGGTTTTAACTTGATCTCCTCCGATACGATTTGTAACAAACCTCCATGGCCTATCTAGAAAATAAGCCCAAATAGCCTAAAAATTTAAAAATTTATTTAGACATACTTAAGGTTCCATGTTCCTTTCCCCTAATGTGACTACTATATCATCTTCACAAAGGAGCTCTATACCATAGACACATTATGTCACCTTCATCGAATGATTTCTATAACACAACTACAGCTGGAAGTGAGGAAGTAGCTATAACATGCAACCATCAATCCTCTGGTGACATGCATGTTAACAAAATCCTCATCTATTTGATTATATAGGACTTACGTCATAACAGTTTTATATGCATCTATATCTGATGCCCAATTACCATATGCATGCATAAGATATATAAAAGATATTAAATTAGTTAAGCATATGCATCCATCAGTTCCATAATAAGGTAACTTGTAAGCAACAAACATAATGCAATCTAGCCTCATTGAGTATCTATGCAATAGATAATCTGACCATCATAGACTATTCTATTACTTACATTATACCATAACGATCCACAAGTATCTACCACTATTTTCCATGTTAACTAGAGACCTTATATAACATTAAAGGTTCCTTCACTAACATAATGATGATCACCATTAGATTCATTTGATATCCTAATCTTTCAAAGGCATAAGAATGGGATACATCACATGAATACGCATAGAATCATACTAACACATAAGCCAAGAAAGGGAAACATATTCAATACTAAATCAAATAAAATAATCACATGAAGGGTAAGAGACTGACATACAAAGCCTTCGACGAATGTGAGTCCATATAAAACAATCACTTGGACAGAGGAGCAACACCACCCAACCATGAATCACCTATGATTCCCTCGAGCGAAATTTCTTTCCAAGGATCAACTTTTCTCAATTGATCAACGCACTAGTTTTTTAATACGCTCTTTCATGATCTGGTTTCCATTAGCGACATCATGCTTTTCTGGAATTTTCCATATTCCTTGCTCTTTTTTAGAAGGAACTCATCTTTATCTCCTACTAGGATTTTCCTCACAAAATCTTGCCTTTATCTCCCACAAAGCTTTTATGTCTAATGGATCTTTATCTCCCATCCATCCAATGGATCTCCAATCCAACCAACCTTATCAAGAATCACATGTAAAAGCTTTATCATGAAAGATTCATCTCTATCCCATTCCTTAACGGGATTTAGCAAGATTATCCTATCTCTTGCTACTCTACCTTCCAAGTGATTTATTTTAGTAAAGTATTTAATAACACATTTGTTTTTCATATTACATATTCCCTATCTTTCCTCAGCTTAGGTTTACAATCATTTAACATAGAAGGAAGGATTCATGGAGTTATGAATTTATTTTGATTATGGAATTATTATCAAGCTGATCAGAGACTTGAGTAGGCTCAAAAGCCCAATAGACATGCCTATTCATGATTTACATTTTAGTATAAATATAGAGGACTTCAAGTCATTTCAACACACACTTGGGATCTCTTCCTCTCTCTACTTGTCTTTCGATTTTAGCAGGAGGAGAGATCCTAAGGGATAATGTTGCAGTGATCCAAAAAGATTGAAAAGATGAAAAAGCTAGAACTACCAAAAAAGCCAAAAAAGCTCAAAAAAATGGAACTGTCAGAAAAGCCGGAAAACCTAGAACTGCCGAAAAGGCCAAAAAAGCTAGAAATGATGGAAAACGCAAAACTGCCAAAAAATCCGAAACTGCCGGAAAAGCTGAAAAATCCAGAAATGGTGGAACTATCAGAATTGGAGGGACTGTCGAGAAAAACTGGAACTATTGGGACTACAGGGAACAGTCGAAACTATCGAGAAGACAACATGGCGCAACAATGGCACGTAATGTAGTAGAATGATGATCAGTGTAGCATGGTGCAACACGGTGAGGTGCAACATGATGACAAAATGTAGTACAGGGATAGGTGAAGGAGTCACCTTGGAGAATCTATTGAAGGAGCATGTCCTCAACCGATTTCATTTATCATCTTCTTAGATATGAAATATGCTCTTATCTAGATAAGTCAAAGTGTTGACTTCTATTGTAAATGTACTATCTCTCTCTCTCTTTCTCTGTTGAACTTTGAAGAACATAAAAGAAGAATTGATCAGGGTTTTCCCCACATTGTGGGGTTTGTCGGTGGCTAGCGCCACATCTTGTGTCCTCTTGTGTCCTCATCCTACCCATGTAGTCTAGGACTCATGGGAAGTACCTCTCATTTAATCAATGAGCAGGGAAATGAGGATAGGGACCAGAGTAGTACTGATGGATGCATTGTTGTATCTACCATACTCCCTATGCTAGGATAACGTTCATTGATCTTGGATCAATGACATTGGTATGTCATTAGTTATAGGATTTGTACCTACTATGATGCTAACTTCGGGTCGGTTGAGACATGTCTGGGACCGGTCTTACACACTCTTAGACTGATGATACTAGTATGGGACCATTGGTAGGAGTGGTACCCACTACGATGGTGACTTTGGGTCGGTTGAGACTGGTCTCGGACTAGTGGTACATACTCTGAGATTGACTTTGGGTTAGTCGAGGATTTGTCTCAGACCAGTGAGAGTGGTAAATACTATGACTCTGACTTTGGGTCGGTTGAGACTAGTCTGCGACTAGTGGTACATACTCTAAGACTAACTTCAGGTCAGTGGAGGACTGGTCTGGGACCAGTGACAGTGGTACATCCTATGATGCTAACTTCAGGTCAATTGAGACTGGTCTGGGACTAGTGGTACAAACTGTGAGGCTGATGATACTCGTCTTCGACTAGTGGTAGGAGTGGTACCCACTATGATGCTGACTTTGGGTCAATTGAGAATGGTCTGGGACCAGTGGTATGCACATTGAGACTGACTTCTAGTCAGTGGAGAATGGTATGAGACATTATCGGTCAATTCTTCTTCTTCATGGTTCAGCAGAGCTAAGTAGAGCAAAGCAGAGCAGAGCAGAGCGAACAGAGCTAAGAAAAGATGAGCAGTGCAAAGCAGAGCCAACAGAGTTGAGCAGAGCTAAGGAGAGCACACCATAGATAGCAGAGCTGAGCAAAGACAGCAGTGCTGAGCAGAGCTAGCAGAGTTGAGCAGAGCTGAGCATAGCTGAGCAGAGAAGTGCAGGGCACTGATGGTAGTGATAGTACTGTGGGAAATATGGATGAGTGGATGGAGTTCGCCCTAGTTGAAAGGGAGTGTTAAAATTGGCAATTAGGGCCAAGCTCCATGTGGGTCAGCTTATTTATGGAAGTTCATATTTTTATTTGATCGCTCACATCAAGAGGAGTAGGATTGATCTAAATATCATCTAATTCCGATAAGTATTCATGGAGTTATGAATTTATTTTGATTATGGAATTATTATGAGGCCGACCACCATCTTGAGTAGGCTCAAAAGCCCAATAAACATGCCTATTCATCATCTAGGTTTTAGTATAAATATAGAGGACTTCAATTTATTTCAATGCACACTTGGGATTTCTTCCTCTCTCTTCTTGTATTTGGGTTTTAGTAGGAGGACAGATACTAAAGGATAATTCTACCCTGATCTAGAAAGCCAAAAAAGTCATAACTGCCAAAAAAGCTGGAAAAGGTGGAAAATCCGGAACTATCGAAAAAGCCAAAACTACCAAAAAATCCATAAAAGTTAGAACTGCTGGAAAAGCTAGAACTTCTAAAAAATTCAGAACTGTTGGAAAAGTTGGAATTGTCGGAAAATATGGAAAATTTGAAAAAGGTGGAACTGTTGAAAAAGATAGAAAAGCCGAAACTACCATAAAAGCCAGAAAAGCTAGAAAAAATGGAACTTTCTGAAAAACCAAAAAAGCTAGAACTGCTAGAAAAGCTGAAACTACCAGAAAAGCTGTAAAGGTCAAAAAAACAAACTACTTGAAAAGTCCAAAAAGCTAGAACTGCCGAAAAAGTCGGAACTACTAGAAAAGCCAGAACTGTAGGAATTGTCGGAACTGCAGGAACTGACGAGAACAACCAGAGCTGTCGGAACCACGGGGAACAACCGAAACTATTGGGAAGCTAACATGGTGCAGTAATGGAACATAATGTAGCATAGTGATGATGGGTGTAGCATGCTGCAGCACGGTGAGGTGTAGCATGATGACGAAATGCAACACAACAATAGGTGAAGGAGTCACCTTGGAGAATCAATTGAAGTAGCATGTCTTCAACTGATCTCATGTGCCATCTTCTTAGAGATGATCTATGCTCTTATCTAGACAAGTCAAAGTGTTGACTTCTATTGTAAATGTACTATCTCTCTCTCTCTTTGTATGTTGAACTTTGAAGAACATAAAAGAAGAATTGATCAAGGGTTTCCCCACATTATGGGGTTTGTCCCTGGCTAGCACCACATCTTGTGTCCTCTTGTCTTGGCTTGTCTTCTGTGATTTATATTTATGTTCTATCTGCAATTTACCTTAATGATGATGGGATTTCTAATCTGGAAATGATAATGAGCTAACTGTAAAAATTGAAATAAACTGCTCTAGCATCGAACATACCTAAAATTAACATTTACAATAATTTAGCACACAAGGGAGAGGTGTTACAAATCTCTCCTTCTTTGTTTCTCTATCTCACCACTAAACATACATGCTCTCTCTCGAACTCATTCTTTTCACTCCCCTTCTCTCCTCTCGCTCCACATTTCTCTTTGTATGTCTTTTTTCTTCCCTCCCTTTGTCCCCTTCCAAATCCATCTCTTTTCCTCCCTCTCTCTCAAGTCATATCTCTCCCTTTCTCTCCGAGATCCCTCTCTCTCCCCCATCTCTCCTTCTCTCTTTCTATTTCTCTCTCTCTTTCTCTTTCTCTCTCTCTCTCTCTCTCTCTCTCTCTCTCTCTCTCTCTCTCTCTCTCTCTCTAAACCTATCATTATCTCCCTCTCTCTCTTCATCTCTCTCTCCCCCTTTCTCCCCCTCCCTAGGAGTGTATCCCTCTCTCCCTCTTACCCTTCTATCCCTCTCTCTCTCTTACACTTCTCATACTCTCTAATCCCTCTCCTTGTATCTCACTTCATTCCTCCTCACCCATGTCCTTCAATTTATCTTATTCAATCCAAAAAATCAAATAGCATTAGAAATCACCACCTACTTTGAAATCCATGCTTCTAGTGCAATAATTTTTCTTACATCTCTCCCTCCTTCATATATATATAATATTATATATATATAATATATATATATATCTGTCTCCCTCCATATCTTCTTCTTTGCCTCTCTAACTCAGCCGCCCTTCGCAGGCACACATTATTTCTCCCTCCATAGCTATCTATCTCTCCCTCTCTATATCCATCCATTCTTCCCTCTCTTGACCTTCCATCTATGTATCTATCTTTTTATCTCTCTCTTTTGTCTCTCTATATGACCCCCAAAAGATACACTCTTTCTCCATATTTATCTATCTCTCCCCACCTCCCTCTTCCTCTTTTTCTCTCTATTTCTTCCCCTTCTCCCCCTCTCCCCCTGCCTCCCTCTTCCTCTCTTGCTCTCTCTTTCTTCCCCTTCTCTCCCTCTCTCCCCCTTTCTATCTCTCTTCCCTCTGACTATCCTCTTTTCCTCTCTCGTAGTCTCCCTTATCACTCCCTCTCTCTCTCTCTACCTTTCTCTCTATGTGTCTTTCCTTTTACCCCATCTTTCTCCCCCTTCCTCTCTCATTCTCTCTCTCACATCCAATCTCTATTCCTTCCTCTCTCTCCATTTCTCTCTTGCCTCTCTCTATCTCTCCCCCTTATCTTTATATATTTGTCTCTCTCTCTCTCCATCCTCCAATAATGTCACTCTCTCTCCTTCTCCCCCTCTTCTCTCTATGTCTCCTTATTTATCTCTCTATCTCCTCCCAAACATATATACTCTTTGTACATCTCTTCGTTGTCACTCCTCCCCTCTCTCTCCACTTTTCTCTCTCTATGTCACTCTTCTCCCCCCCCTCTCCATTTTTTTCTCTCTATGTGACTCTTCTTCCCCCCATTTGTTTCCCTTCAACTCCATTTCTCTCTCCCTCCCTCCCTTTCCTTCCAAATCCATTTCTCTATCCCCCTTTCTCCACCTATCTCTCAAGTCCTCCCTCATCCCTCCTCTCTCTCCCATTCTCTCACTCCATCTATCACTCCACCTATATGAGTCTGTCTTTTTTTTTACCTCCCATATATATCTAGAGTTAATATATATCATGATATGTTAATATATAATATAATATAACAAATTTAATATTGTATTATTCCCAAGTTATTAAATTTATAATATTAATATTATAATATATTAATAATAATATTAAATTTATGCATATATTTTAAATACCATAGAGATTCAGAAGTATAATTACCTACAAAAAGGTGGAAAACCTAATAAGAATTGAAGGAAAAGAAAAAAGAAGATGATGTCAAGTAGAAGTTTCAAATAACAGGTATAACCGTGTGAAATTATACTGACTCGGAAACCGTGTGTGGTATAAACTTCTTCCGTGTAACCAGAAATTCTCAATAATTAGTGTGATAATCGAGTGGCGGGCATAACTAATGAACAAATCTCATACCAAATGAAAGAAACCAAACCAAACTAGTTTCGCGCATCAGTACCTCCTGGCAAACCAATTGTTGACTCAAATGCTCCACGGTAGCATGGGAATAGAATTTTTAACGTACTAGGAGAAGAGAAACATTTTCATACAGATATTTGTAAAATGAGGGCATACATCAATGTTTCATCGAAATAGAGTGAAAAAAATAATAATATGAAGAGATAGAAGAGAAAATTATTACCCAATTACAAACTGGCCAATATACCTAAGGATTCCCTCATGAAGTGTCACAACGATGGTAGTTCAAAAGTATTTGGTACTTTGCATAGGGGAGGTGCTCTGAACTGATCACATTAGAAGGAAAAAAACATCAGCTATTTCCAACACCACGATGTTAGGAATGTTGGGAATAATGCTTAATTAGTTATGTAAAATGCTGACAAAGTAGCCAACAGATTTTGTGTTCACTGCAAAATTAAAGCAGTAGATTGTTAGGATGGTCACTGTTAGAAAGTACTGTAAATTCGCTGTAATGTCAGTAGATTTGTTTTAGTGTTAATTTTAGTAATAGTTTTACTATATAAGAATGTAGTTAATAGTTGAATGAATCTATGAGATTCACAACATTTTTTAGCTCACACAGTCACTGTGTTTTTTAATTGTTTTATCTTTTTTTATATGTATTTTCCTTCATAGTATTGTTGGCTTCTCAATTGGCATAAAATAATTCATTTCATATTCTACAAGTGGTATCAGAGTAGGTAAAATTGTTTTGGGTTAAAGTTGTATTGTTGGAATTTCACCAAAGTTATTCATGTCGAATTCTAACTAGATGCTAGTTCCAGAATTTGAGGGGAATGATTGTGATTATTGGTGCATTAAGATGCTAACCTTTCTGATTAGAAAAGGTTTGTGGGAGATTGTTGAATCAGGATATGATGAGCCAGCTGATTTGAATGCTCTTACAGCCAATGAAAGAACAACAAGAAAGGAAGCAAGGAAGAAGAATGCTCAAGCTTTGTTTCACATTCAGCTAGCTCTTGATAAGAGCTTATTTCCAAGAATATCAGGAGCAAAAGCTGCCAAAGCTGCCTGGGAGACTCTACAAGAAGCTTACCAAGGTAGTGATCAAGTTAAGGTGGTCAAGCTTCAGACATTGAAGTGAGAGTTCGAGAATTTGAAGATGCAAGAAGCTAAAAGTATCAGTGACTATTGTGTGAGAGTCAAAGATGTGGTCAATAAAATGGCTACACTTGGAGAAGTTGTAAGTAATGAAGTTTTAATTAAAAAAGTATTGAAATATTTAACACATAGATGGAATAATGTTGCAATAATCATGGAAGAAAGTAAGGATTTAACAAAACTACAGTTTGATGAATTGGTTGGATCTTTGATGTCTCATGAAGAAATATTGAAGGAAACTTTTGAAGCTGTAGAGAAATCTTTTTCCTCTAAATTACAAATTACAAAGAATGAAGATGCAAGTAGCAGCACCACCAAAATCCATCAAGGTCAAGGTAAATGGAAAAACCAACATTATTCAACAGGTAGAGGAAGAGGTGGCTCATGTGGAAGAGGTAGTTTCAGATGAAGAGGTAGAGTTAGATTTGATAAGATAAATGTTCAATGTTACCATTGTAACATGTATGGTCACTTTGAAAGAGAATGCAGATTGAAAGAAGGTAAAAATGCTAATTATGCTCAAGAAAGTGGTGAGTATCCTCAAGATCACTTATTTTTATCTTATGCCAAAGGTGAAAATACTAGTAAAGATGTTTGGTACCTCGATTCTGGATGCTCTAACCATATGACAAGGAATGGGAAGTTGTTTTCAGCAAAATATGGAAGTTTCAAATCCAAGATCCAGCTTGGTGATGATAAATCATTGGAGGTTGCTGCCAAAGGAGCTATGGAGGTCCAAACAAAAGAAGGTATAAAGAGTATTCATGAGATTTATTACACTCCACAATTGAACCATAATTTGCTGAGTGTTGGGCAACTCTGTGAGAAAAATTATAAAGTAGTCTTTGAAAATAAGACATGTACTATCTATGATAAGAATAAGGGAAATAGGGTTATCACTGTTGTGCCTATGACAAGAAATAGGATGTTTCCCTTGAGGTTTTATGAACATAATAGAAATATTGCTAATATGGCTTATGAGGACTCAAGTTGGTTATGGCATCTCAGGTATGGGCATTTAAATTTTCAGAGTTTGAAGTTTCTAACCTCACATGCATTAGTTTTTGGTTTGCCCAAGGTAGAAGAGCATAAGGAGGTTTGTGAAGGATTTGCTAAAGGAAAGCATGCAAGGGAAAGGTTTCCAAAGGGTAGGGCATGGAAAGCTCATCACCCACTTCAGCTTGTTCATTCAAACATATGTGGTCCTATGCAGACTAAGAGTTTGGGTAAGTCATCATATTTCATCACTTTTATTGATGATTACTCACGAAATTGTTGGGTACATTTTTTGAAGGCCAAAAGTGAAGCCCTAGATACATTCAAGAAGTTCAAAGCCCTTGTAGAAAATGAGACAGGGTGCAAAATAAAATGTTTGCGGACTGACCATGGACGAGAATTCTGTTTGAAAGCTTTCCAGAGTTATTGTGATATGAATGGCATCAGGAGGCAGCATACTACAACATACACACCCCAGCAGAATGGCATAGTTGAAAGGAAAAATCGTACTCTAGTTGAAACGACAAGATGCATGCTACAAACTAAGGGATTGAGCAACTCTTATTGGGGAGATGCAGTTGCAACAACAGTATACATCCTCAACTGTAGCCCCACCAGTGCACTAGAAAATATGACTCCTTATGAAGCTTGGTATGGAAAAAGGCCTAATGTTAATTATTTCAAAGTTTTGGTTGTTTGGCTTATGTGCATGTACCTCATCAAAATAGAAAAGAATTAGATGCAAAGAGTGAGTTATCCATTTTTATTGGGTATAGTGAGACAAGCAAGGCTTATAAATTATATAATCCTCTAACTAACAAGCTTATTGTCTCAAGAGATGTAATTTTTTATGAAGGGGGAGTTTATGGTCATCAAAAAGGCCATGTTGAGAAGACAAAATCTGTTTTGAATGATGATATAATTGTTGATAATGATCATGAGCAGCGAACTTATATTTCTGTAACTAGTGGCTTAACTCCACCAAGCAGCCCTTCATCAATTTCTTCAACATCAAGTTCAAGTCCATCTTCTTCTCCAAGTTCTACAAGGAACGTAAGAAGATTGAGTGATATCTATGAGAGGAGTGCAAATCAAGCACATGAAGAAAGCCCAATAGGTGAGATAGTCATTTTTGCTTTATTAGCCAAGGCTGAATTTGAACCATCATGTTTTGAAGATGCATGTACTAATGATGTTTGGATGCAAGCCATGCAAGAAGAGATGGATTCCATTCAAAGGAATGAAACTTGGAAGTTGACAGAGCTTCCACATGACAAGAAAAATATTGGCACCAAATGGGTCTATAAGACTAAATTTAACAGTGATGGGAGTGCTGAAAGACACAAAGCAAGATTAGTTGCTAAAGGATTCACACAGAAGTATGGAATTGATTATGAAGAGACATTTGCACCAGTAGCAAGACAGGAGACCATTAGAATGTTGATTTCATTAACAGCTCATAAAAAGTGGAGCATACATCATATGGATGTGAAAAGTGCCTTCTTGAATGGGTACTTAGAAGAGGAAGTATATGTGGAGCAGCCACAAGGTTTTGAAGTGGAAGGAAAGGAGAATACCGTCTACAAGTTGAAGAAGGCTTTGTATGGCCTCAAGCAAGCACCAAGAGCGTGGTATGCAAGGATTCATGGATACTTTTAGGAAAAAGGCTTCCAGAGAAGTAAGAATGATCCTACCCTTTACTACAAACAAGAAGGTATTGATATTTTAATCATAAGTTTGTATGTTAATGATCTATTATATATGGTTAGTAGTTCTAAGATGAATGATAAATTCAAAGCTGCTATGATGAATGAATTTGAGATGAAAGATCTAGGCATCATGAAATATTTTCTAGGAATGGAGGTTTATCAAAGTAAGGACGAGATTTTCATTTGTCAGACAAAGTATGCACAGGATATGTTAAATAAATTTCATATGCTTGATTTTCATCCATCCCCTACTCCAAGTGCTCATGGAGAGGTGTTATGTAGAGATGATGGTGTTGATTTGGTTGATGAGAAAACTTACAGAAGTATTGTGGGTAGCTTGATATTTCTAACCCACACAAGGCTTGATATTACATATTCAGTTTCACTTGTTTCAAGATATATGACAAATCCATCTGAAATACATATGAAGGTAGCCAAGAGGATTTTAAGGTATGTGAAAGGCACTCTAAATTTTGGTATTCATTACTACTCTTCTGAAAAGTTCAATCTTGTTGGATTTAGTGATTCAGATTGGGGAGGTAGTCTTGATGACCGTAAGTCCACATCTGGAATTTTTTTTTCTTTTGGTTCTGGTTTGATTACATGGAGCTCAAAAAACAAAGCATTGTTGCCCTCTCATCTACAGAAGCAGAGTATGTTGCAGTTACCTCAGCAGGTACACAAGCTCTTTGTCTCAGAAAAATTTTGGAAGAAATTGGAGAAAAACAAGTTCAGCCTACAGTGATTTATTGTGATAATGTAAGTGCCATCAAGTTAGCAAAGAATCCAGTTCATCACAGCAGGACAAAACATTTTGACCTGAAACATCACTTCATTAGAGATTTGGTGCAGAAGAAGGATGTTGAATTAAAGCATTTAAATACTCAGCATCAACTAGTAGATATCTTCACCAAAGCAATGGCAAATGATCAGTTTTTGGCAATAAGAGATAAGATAGTAAATCCTCATTAATGATTAAGGGGGTGTGTTAGAATTAATGCTTAATTAGTTATGTAAAATGTTGACAAAGTAGCCAACATATTTTGTGTTCACTGCAAAATTAAAGCAGCAGATTGTTAGGGATTAAAGCAGCAGATTGTTAGGGTGGTCAGTGCTGCTGGAAAGTGCTAGAAATTAGTTGTAATTGCAGTAGAATTATTCCATAGTTGATTTTAGTATTAGTTTTACTATTGAATAATGTAGTTAACAGTTGAATCAACATATGATATTTGCAGCATTTTTTAGCTCACACAGTCACTGTGTTTTTTAATTGTTTTATCTATATTTTTTTATGTATTGTTCTTCATAGTAATGTTGGCTTCTCAATTTGCTTCAAATAATTCATTTCATATTCTACAGGCACTAACATATTAAGAAAAGAAAAATATTCCAGTCGATTTGGTGAAAGTCGCCAAAATTTATCCAAACGCAGTGTGATAGATAAAAATTGAAAACAGAAAGACAAAACCATACATGTAATGAAGAAAATTAGATTCACTATAGTGAAAATCCTGCGAACAAAATTCAAGCAGACAACTGTGGATTGCTATAATACATGAGCATATAAACACTTTTAAAAAGAGTCAGAGTAACTAGAAATGCTCAAACTTTGTGAGATGAAATCAAAATAATAATAGTAGGATCATTCGATCCCAAAAAAGTCCTCTGCAACCCACTAGACACCAGTTGAGCCACTAAGACACAGAATTTAAAATAATTCCCAACCACCGAAAGAAAAAGCTCGAAATTCTTCGGCGCACTGAGACAACACAAAAATCACAAGACCGCAACAGTCGATCCCTCAAAGCCATCCGGCCAGAGCTCGAAATTATTCGGTGCCCGTGTAAACCCAGACAAAGCAAAACCCCAACATGAGAGCCATCGATCCCTCACATCAATCCCCCAAGCATGAAATTTCATTCTAAAAACAAGTAGAACCATTACTGTTGAGATTTGTTTCCATACTCTCAAAGTTTATCAAGGATGCTAGGTGAACACTCATTGTGGATATATGTTGGTTCTATCAACTATAACTTCCAGGTGAACACGGGTTCTTGTGGATATATTTGGGTTCTATCACATATATCTAATTCTAACTATCACTTAACTAATTATACTAGTTTTGAATTTAATGGTACAGTTTATTTTGATAATTTAAGACTTAAATCAAAGATCTACAAAATTACAAGTGGCTTGGAAGGGGAGTTCATTTCAAAGGGAAACACCTTACGGCGTAATTATTTTTATTTTCATAATAAATATCCAAAGTATATCCTTTAATTTTTTTTATTTTTTTTATCGTTAAGAGGGTCAATCTTTATTTTATAAATTGAAACAAATTAATTTTTTCTTATGGTTGACACTGTCAATATTTATTTTTTATAGATAAGAATAATAATTATTTTAATTTTAATTTAAAATAGACGAATTGTTTTGCCTGAAAACCTCCTTCTCTGTTGGCTATTGGCAATAAGTAGTTGAATATTCTCAACAAAAAGTTTATTTTTATCGGAAAAAGAGATTAACTTTGTCCTCACAAACATTTTCCTTCACATGAAATTGAGGTTTTGTTAATGGTGACCAGGAAGTGCTATAAGAAGACAACTGACTTCGATAGCTGGTTTTTATCAGAAAAGAGATTAACTTTGTCTTCACAAACATTTTCCTTCATTTGAAATTTAGGTGTTGTTAATGGTGACCAAGGAGTGCTATACAAAGAGAACTGTCTTGGGTAGCGTGTGAGGTTTCGTTAATGGTGATGAGTCAGTGCTATAAGAAGAGAATTGTCTTGGGTAGGTTGTGATACAAAAGCTTTGTAAGAAGATAACTGTCTTTGGTAGTTTGTGATATAGAAGCTATGTAAGAAGATAATTGTCTTGAATAGCTTGTGATATATAAGCTTTGTAAGTCTATCATTGGAAACAGTATATTGAAATCATTTGCAAGACATGGGTGATGTTGGCAGGTCAACTGGTGGAGAAGCTTTGAATGGTGCAGCAAGGATTCGTGTAAGGGTCGGTAAAGGTCAAGCTACGGATCCTCATAGTGTAGTTGAATGGATGAGAAAATATTCTATTTTTCATTGTGAAACTCCTTTTCTATTTCAAATCTTTTAGTACTCTCGTGATGGTTTTGACCTTTTCTTTAATTATCAAGTAGGAACATAGAGAGAGAATTGGACTAAACTTGAAAGCGTTTTAGGAGCTTGTTCCAAATGCTAATAAGGTACAGTAAAAGAGGCACTACTAAGAGGTATAGCAAAATAGGCATTCCTAAATGAGAAATTTATACAATTTTTGGGTAGGGTGGTTGGAGGGTCTAGCAGGGTCATGGCCACTGACCCTAGTTTTTAAATAAAAAATTTGATATGAGGTTTCAGCTTCCGGTGGAGGTGGCGGGGGTCATGGCCTACCCCCTGTGCAATATATATTTTTTTCTTATTAAATAATGGAAAATTTTCGAATTTGTCTAATATAGGAGATATTAGATAAATTAACAATCTAACAAATTCATCTACTTTCAGCAGCTAGGTTTCATGCCTCGGAGTCAGTCAAATTGTAGGACACTTAATCCTGGCCCACTGCCCAACTTTGACCAAAACTTTGACTCGCTTGTTCTACTTCATACAAGCTTGGATTGACGTACTGTTGACACCGTTGCGATCAGGACAACACGATCTACACTTTTTTCTTTGTTTGAAAGAATTTTGATCACTTTGATTTTAGAGATCCCATAAGTCCTCTTTTTCTTATGTGTGTCCCTAGAGCCACCTCGATCGCTTGTTGGCATGTAAGTCCAAAAAATGACTGAGTGTGCCTCCCGTTGTTCATTCAATTCCTGTACTATAAATGGGAACTTACCTGCTTGATAAAATAGAAACAAATACACAAGAATAGAGGCATATTTTAACATTCCTTTAGTTTGAATCTTAAGGAATTGTTCATGAATTCTGTCATGAAGGAACTAGCTAAAATTTAAAATTACAGAGGGCTTTTCTTCATTAGAGAAAATGGATAGAAAACCTAAAATAGGTTCATCTATCCATTCATCCGAATAATACCCCAGTAAACATGAGAGTAAGGAAATGATTTGATTAGCTTTGTATGGAAAAGTGGAGGAGAGATATGGTGGATTATTTTTTGGGAGGTGGACATCTTCAGATAGGAGTATTTCGAAAATCTTGGATCTCTGGGAAAAGTTCAACTTCCAATATAACTCATTTAGGGATTCCATTGAGAAAGGAATAGTGGAATCATTTTTAGGGATCTGCAACATTTGGTTAATTCACTGATGGGTGATTTTCAATAGAATCTCACCATTGCGGGCCCCATTAGCTCTCTAGTTTACCAAGTAACAGGCTTGGCATTTCAAGACAAATTTGGGGAAGTGATGGGTTTGGGGAAACATGTAGACAGGTACATTGGATTCCCAAAGGATAATTTCATTTATTTGGTTGACGAAGATGTCTTTAAGCTAGTTGTGTAATTCCAATAAATCAAGTTCACATTTCGGCTCTTAGATTTTATAGTCTTTGTCAGCGAGAGGGAAGTTATCAAGTTCAATTGATGGGGAATCATAGGATTTTCATTATTAACATTGGTTTTTCTCTTGGGATCCATGTTTGGAATTTTGAAGCAATTTGGAAAAGGATGAAGAGTTGTGCAATTTACCTGAGAAAATTTTGAAAATGGAGATTTGTGATGATGGTGAAGCTGCTACTACTACACCCTAGTTATTTGCTCAATGTTGAGACAATTTAACTCTATTAATTGAGATTGAGAAAATAAAACTGAACATCATAGGATCAGATTCAGCAAAGGGTGTGATAGCAATGGATAACGACCTTTTTATGGTTAAGTAAGCATTTGTTAGATGCACAAAACCGTTAGGAGGTTTAATGGTAGCTTAGAGGAAGGTTAAATGCATAACACGTAAGGAAAACTATTAGACATGTGTCGTGGAAGGATTAGTGGTGTAGGTGTAGGGAACCATTGGTTGGAAAGAGAGGGTTAGGTAATTTTCATAGGGGTGGAGGGTGGTATATGGTATTGAGAGGTGGGTTGCAAAAGAATGTGAGGGTGACAAATAAGGTGGGTTGAGATGAGTGAAACTACCTTTTCGGACCTCCCCCCCCCCCCCCCATAAAGTTAGGAAGGGTGCGGTTGGGAAGGGGGTACCGAAAAGAATTGTGGACTATCGATTACCATCGTAAAGGACACATAAATTAGATTGGGCCCGCCATTTATCCTCTAGATGACATGTTGTCATTTTTCACTTTTGTTTATAGGCACCAATAGTTAGGACAAATCCTATATCTCTTTAAAGCATGAATAACAAAATTTTAATCTTTTTCAT